>JAKOGI010000849.1:130000-131360 GCA_029747015.1 Carnegiea gigantea | reverse complement strand
GTAAGACCCCGCATTTTTTGTTTTCCGTTAAGCTAACTAAATTTCCTTTTTACGATCTAAATTCGTATTTTTAGCAACTATATGAGTCAAATTATTGTCAATGTGCTTTTGGGAGCTATAATTTCATTAAAGACGAGATTATTATTGCTATTATTGATTTCAAAGTCAATTCGTGCCATTTATGCCTTTAAGTTATATCGATAATTTAATTTAGTCGTTATTCGATTTACTTAGTCGTTTCCTGAAAACGATTAGGTTTTCAACCTTAGAATTAGTTTTGTGGTTTATTTAAATCGAACCTTGACGTACTTGGGAACAAATAGTCGATAGAAGGTCGTATTATCGATTCGAGGCCAGATGGTCAAGTATGAAATCAGACTAGCGGTGCCATTTTATTGAACAACCTAGAACAAAAGAAAGGAAGGAGGGGCATTTTTGTAAATTCACCTAACCCCTTTTATTTTCCCCTTCTACCCGGTTGTGAACCCCAGGAAGCCGATGCTTCTCTCTCTCTTCCCTGCTCTTCTTCCTCTTCTCCTCCCTCACCATGGACGCCACCAAGGAAGCTCGAGAAACCCTTGATTTTGCCTCAACCCAATTCGAAATTCCCCTAATTCAAGCGTCCCCACCAACAAACGAACGTCTAGTGCGAAATTTGAGCAGAAACGGGGAAGAACCACCACGGTTTAGGTGAGTTTGGTCGGCGGTTTGAAGCCCAGACACAGGTCGAAGCAAGGCCATGTCATCTACCTTTTAGTTGTGTCAATTCCTCTGCAATTCGCGAGTGAATTCGTAGCTTCGAGCATTCTCCTCAACTGAGTCAGTGAGTGAGTGTTTGGGTGAAATTAGGGTTCGAATTGCGCGGGTTTAGGCGTGTTATGGGGTTTGTTCGTGTGGTCAGTGAAAAAAGGAGTCAAAGATGGGAGTTTTCAAGTACCTCAGGTCGAGCCTAGTGCCTTCGAACGAGTCCTCTAGCTTGGAGTCCAGGTGGGTGTTCTTGCCTCCTAAGCTATTACTAATTTCAAAAATGTTTTCAGCAGATTGATGTTGCATATCAAGTTAGGATTTGTTAAATGCATTAGAAATGGCAAGAAGTGAGCTATACCTGCTTAGGTTCGATTCATGTAGTTAATGGATGCCTAAGATTGTGATTCGAAGTGAATTATACGTGTTTAGCGTTAATTCGAATGCATGTAGTTAATGGATGCCTGAGATTGTAAATTGATGCAAATTATGTGCGTTTAGCTTCAATTCGAACCAATAAACGTGAATCATGCCTGAGTTGTTAATTTGAAGTAATTTAAATGTGTTTAGCGTCGATTCGAAACAATGAATGTAATTCATGCTTAAGATGTTAATT
>JAKOGI010000849.1:0-125000 GCA_029747015.1 Carnegiea gigantea | reverse complement strand
TTTTTTGAATGTACACATTAACATAATCTAATTAATACCTGTATGAAAAGACTCTAATCCCAATATTTTTATTATTTTGTCTTCCCGATGTTTTTAAAAAATGTACATCATAAAAATTGTAATAAGATACCTTTGGCATCTCAATTTTTTAAAAAGTAATATTTTTGTTATTAAAAGAGTGCTAAAACTATAATTCATGCTCAACTCTGGCAAATGCTGATATTATGAGACAATAAGGTTCATAGTGAAAGAGAAATGCATATTCTCATATGACGGGCAAAAAGATACACATGCATGCTGCATTATGCGTTAATATATGGAATTTCTCGAGTACTTGACTTCTTATTACCCTGAAACTTTTTTGGGTCTCGCCTTTTTGACTGAATTTTTTGGCACTCAGCTCGATGGGTGTGAAAAAAATTAAAGGCATAAAAAATCAATTTCAAGTTACATGCTGAGCTAGCATCACTTAAACGGTAAAATTTCATGGAGACCTAGAATTGCCCCTCTAACCTATTTAGACTTTGGTGTTGTTTATGTTTAACCTAAATCAAAGTATAAAAAAAGAGAAATTGTTTCATCTTTCTTCCCGCAAACCAATTGCAATATTTTCCCTCTAAAATCTCGATTGCAACAACCCCATTCCGATTTTTCCTTCGTCGTCCATAGTTGAAGCACAACAAAAGGTGAACGAATTTCTCCTTCATTTCTTCTTAATTATGTTAATTTTTCGTGTTTGGTTAGGCTTTTTGTCAAATTTGTCCTCTTTATGAAACTCATTTATCTTATATGGTGGTATGATGCAAGAATGGAGGGCTCTGGTAGCTCTTGGAGTGGAAGAAGATGTCCATGATGTATGGCAAACACAACAGTAGACTACCATATTTCAAAGTCTTTAAAGAACCCTGGTCGACCCTATTATAGGTGCTGTAATTGTAGTGGGTTTGTGATGTGGGCAGCTTCAAAGGGAAACACGCATGAAGTTGAGGCAGCAAGTCATGGTCCAAGCATAAAGATGCAAGGAATTAAAGATGAAAATAAGAGCACTCTGATTCAAATATGGAATGAAGTGAAAGAGATTAAGATGGTAATGAAACTTATGGAAACAAGGGCTTATGATGCTTAGAAGATATTGATTGCCCTAAATGTTGTTATTTGCATCTTTATTATGATTATTTCAATGAAATGAAAAGATTTAGGAATAGGGTAGAGGCTAGTGGTATGATTTGGGAGGTGTATGTATGTAAGTTGTTGCTAATGGCTCAATCTCCTGTGTATTTAATATGTTTTCAAGTAATGACATTGACAAGGAATGACGCTGTTTTGAAGCAATTTTCTAGCTTGCATGTTTGATGTGGTTTTGCAAACAAATGCTTTGTGATATATTGAACCAAAATGAGAAGATTATAATGAATGTAATATGTTTTCAAGCAACATTATTGATAAGGAATGGCTCTGTTTTGAAGCAACATTGTATGAACTATTGTATATGATCTCATAACAAGTGCCGAGAAACATAAACATCAATTCATCCCAAAAGACATGATAACATATGCAAATTACACATGTTAGACATATCTTCCTTGCCCCCAAAAAATATTGTCTTAATGACCTAACTATTTCAAATTACACATTTCGATTCAAATATAAAGGTTTCATTGATGTTAGGTATATGTGTGAGGCTAGCTCGATCTCTGAGGCTGGCTGGATGACTGCTCACAGATGTTGAGTTGTGGAACTTGCTTCCTTGGCTCTTTGATTCTCTTTCCTTATGCATTGCCCTCACAAGGGGGCTTCCTTTTCCTAATTGTCTTAGAAGGCCTATTCCCTTGACCTTGATAGGTGCCTGAGTTGTGGTGAAGTCTTCCACACTTCTTGTGTCTGATAGTTCTGCTTCTTTTGGATTGCTTTCTTAACTCTTCTTATCCTCTTTTCCTCTCTTTTGTTGTTGGTTCTCTCTTCAATGTTCTCAGAAGTGGATCAAGCAAAGGCCATTGGAATTTAGGCCAGACTTCTCATCTGGGATTTATCATCCCACTGTATGTAACCTTATACATCTCAACTGAATAATATGAGCTCCTCCACCCTATAGTTAAAATGAAGAAGACACCTAGCAGCATGTTTGCATAGTATGCCACTTATTGCCCATTGCTTACAGACATATGCCCTCTTATTCAAGTCAACAGTATAGTTAGTGCATTCATGGTCTATGATATCAAAAGTCATGTATCCATTAGAAACTATATCACACTATTAAGCCTCCCTTGCTATCTTTTTGAGCTCATTTTTCACAGGAAGAACAACCTTTCCCTTCCACCTTTCAGTTTCTTCCTTCCTTTGCACAATCCAACCACTCATATGCTTCCTAATACCTTCTAGCAAGGCCATTATTAGCTTGTCTCTTAATTTTTTAATCACCATGTTGAATGTTTCAACAAAGTTTATGGTGTTTTCTTGAGCTTTATGTTTAGGATCAAACAAATACATGCACCGGTGCCATTTTGGCTTTCTAAGCAACCAAGCATGAGCTGCTGGACTAGCTTCTTGCAACTATTCCATTGCCATTTCATGTTCCTAGATATTGTATGCATTAGTAGCTTTCCAATAAGCACTTTCAACCGTGGGATGGGAAATCTTCTTTTCATATTTCTCTTCAGGTGAACCAAACATACCCTCCTATTGCTGTTAGGCATATGCTGCTTCAAGGCATGAATAACTCTCTGGTCACTAGGAATCAAGCAAAGTTCCATGAGTTGTTGTAGAATGTATCCAGCAACAATGAACCAAGATCAATGTGAGTTCAATTACTTTGCATCTGTCTGATATAATAGTGAACCTACCATGATGCTCAGCACCCACAACATACAACAAAGCATTGAAGAAATAGGTCCAGCTGGCATTATTCTCAAACTCCACAACTGCTACTTCTAAGGGTAAACAATGATTAGCGGTATCTATGACCATTGCAATTAGTTAAACACCTCTAAAAGACCCTTTTAAATGAGCCCCGTCTACTCCAATAATTGGTCTACATCCTCTATGAAATCCATCAATCACACCTTTAAAGCTTATGAACAACCTTTTGAACCATCGATTTTGCACAATCCTTTCATGATTATCTTGTTGTGCTTATGACTCGTGATCAGTTGAAGGTTACATCCCAGCAAATACAAGCATTGGACCTAGAATGTGTGTTTCTTATCATCTCAATATGCCAGGCAAGCTTTTTGAAAGACTAATCATGTCTACCTTCAATCTCGTACAAAATTAGCTTCCTTGCTCTTCCAATCCCATGATCGTTCAATATTAATCCATATCTGTATAACAGTATGTTCCTGGTATCCACATGCTGCACTTCACGACTTTGTCTAAGGTCATCAAGCAATTTTTCAGATATCCACCCAGAGGAAGCCATAGGATTTTCCATTAACCTTGGACAACTGTTATGATGTTTTCAATTGTATGTCTTCACTTGAAAAGTTCTATCATCTAAAAGTGTAGAAGCATGAAGCCTCTAGGAGCAAGACTTGTGTGCACATTTGACAGTGTATCTAGTTTCAGCATTTATCAACTTCACCAAGTTTTTACCCTCCTGTACAGAGTAATCTCTCACTTCCTTCATGCATTGTGCCTTGCTTGTGAACATGTCCCACTGCCTAATGCTAATTTCCCCATTAGGATCAGGTTCCCACATCTGTCCAGCATATATCTTCTGATTAGGGTTAATAACATCGTCATCTTCATCATCACCAGACACATAGTAGTCAACTATCTCCTCTTAAATTTGTTTAGCTTCTAATGAAGTATTAGACTCATAGCATTCCTCATCTGATCTTGCTACACAATCTGCATCCTTGAAGTCAGAGGATGTCTAATCACATCCTTCATCTTCCTTAATAACAGGCTCATTTCCCTTCTTACTGGTCACATTCTTAGTAGGTACATTAAGTGAATATATGGTGACAGACCTACTGCAAATGTTATCAGTGGATTTGTTTGTTTGCTGAGCCTCAATAAGAGGACCTATGAGAGGAGTATCTCTAGGCTAAGTGAGACTAATGTTTAGTGTACTGCTTCTAGTAACAGGCCTACTCTTAGGTGGGTTGGAAACTAGTTGAGACTGGGTTGATTTAGGACTTGTTTCTTTACTTGAAACTGGGCTAAGTGGACTGCTTCTAGTTACGGGCCTACTTCTAAGTGGGCTTGGAACTGTTGTACGCTCACTGGTTTGGCCTAGGTTGATTGAGGTGGGTTGGGAATTGGTTGGGGTTGGGTTGATTTAGGACTTGCTTATTTGTTTGAAATTGGGCTAAGTGTACTACTTTTAATAACAGGCCTACTTCTAGGTGGGCTGAAAATTGTACTGGGGTTAGTGGGTATGGGTTGGCTTGAGATATGATTGTCCTCTTTGTTCCTAAGTGGACTGAGAGGGCTTTATCTAGTAACAAGCCTGCTTCTAAGTGGGCTTGTAATTATGGCAGACTTAATGGAGTTGGGCTGACTTGAACTTGGGTTGGCTAGGCTATGAATGATGGTAGAATCAATGACTTTGGGTTTGCTTGAAGCAGGGGTAGGTGTGCTTTATGTGGAAACTGCACTAGGCTCATCAGCCTTTAAGTTAAAGCTTGACTTTTTTTCAATAATAGAACTCTACTTGCAAGGGGACAAAGTCAAGCTTAGAATTTTCCTTGCACTTCTCATGGGCCTACTTTTGGGTGGGCTGCTAGAAGTACTATATCCGACCAATTTCGGAGGCCTCATAATAGGCAACTTTTGCATTGATTTTCTTACTCTAATATTGCCCTTTGTCCCTACTGATTGCCTTCCTCCTTCACCTTCACTGTGCTTTGGTTGACTTAAAATGAACAAATCAATGTCCTCTAATGACGTTACTGGTTCTTCACTCACAGTTTGCAACTCAACATCCAATGTCTGTCTTGGAGCCCTAGTGGCACTAACTACCACAACATCCTCATCATCATCTAATCCTTGATCTTCTCCTTTTTCACTTACTTTAGGGTTTCGTTGACTTAATTCTATTTCCTCTACCAACTTATCTTGTTGCTGTCTATCTAACATCAAGGCCCATTTATATAGATTGTTGGGTTCAGGGCTATCAACCACGTTTATGACAATAACAAGCTCACTCTCCGAACTTGCAAAACAATCTAGGAGATCCCTAACTTTTAGAATCTAATGTTTTTTCCTAACTTGACCAGGCTTACAATAATAGAAAGCAGGGAGCCTTGGAAAATTCCCTTTGTGCCTCATTTTATACTTAAGGGCTGTTCTTTTCATTGGAAAATATGGGCTGGTACATGATAAATCTTTATTTTGACCTTATTTTAGCCCCTATTTGACTTCTTTTCTTCCGCATTTTCACGTTCAATCGTGTTAAGAAAGCGTCAAATTGACCTCCTTTAGCATACATTTCACTCATATAGCATCGTTCTGTATTTTCAGGAGGCTTTGTCAAAGAAACGGAAAGATGAATAACATTAAGCAGAAAGGAGTGCTAAGGAGGCGAGTTTAAGGCCATGAAAAGGGTCACTCAACATCACACGGAAGCACCAGGGATCGAGCACGGGGACCCCATACCGGGTACCACGACCGCGCCACACGAAGCTGGCACGGCAAGCCGGCCAGCAATGTGGCATGGCCTGGCCATGCCATGTGGCACGACCATGCCACGTGTCAGTGTGTGGCACGGTCTGGCCATGCCGTGTGGCACGGCCATGGCTCCCCTGTCCCGCGTCGCGACTTAAATTTTCCTCGGGGGTTGTTTTGGAGGATATTCAATTTCTCTTCTCCTCATACTTCTCTTAGGCAATTTCTAGGTTTTGCTTGAGTTTTTATTTTCATGCTTTTGGATTATGCTGTTGGATTGAAGTTTATTCTACCTTTAATTCATTCAATTAATTTCAGGTTCTTTTCTCTCAATTCTCCTCTCTTGTTCCTTATTATTTTAGGGTTTGTTATGGTTATTGAATTAAATGCTGTGGTTGTTAAAAAGATGATTCTAGGCTAAAACTCCCAACCTGGGTTGGGATTAAAACCGATTATGTGTTGTTGAATTATGGATTAGCCCCAACCCTTACTTTCCCCTTGTTTGCTTGCGATTTCTACTATGCACGCCACATGCTTGATGAATTGCTTAAAAGAGCATTCATCAGTTTTTGCTAGGGTCTAGGGGAACGTTGAGAGACGAAACCTTTACTTAGTGTGACTTAGTAAACATTTAGGATTTTAATATGAAAATAATTAAGATTCGAGATTGTACATCTTGTAATCCCTCGACTTTTAGTCTCATGAGAATAGGTGACTATAGCTGTACAATTAGTCTTCGACCCTTAAGAGAGAGAAGAGAAGGGCTTAACTGACGATCTATCCACTCATAATGTATGCTTGGGTTTGTTTGGCGGGGTTAATAATTGATTCACTTGCATAGTTGCGCTGTTAATTCCAACCTAGGTGCTTCTCATTCTGCTGTTTATCTCACCACTTAGTCATTAGAATTTTCCTTAGGTTAATTCTCAATCAACAATTGCGATCGCCTAGATTGAGTAATCTAATTAGTTCTAGTAATTGGACTCAAGTTCCCTAAGGAGTATGACCCGTACTTGTCGTGTGCTAGCGACAGCTACACCATGCACTTGCGGTATAAATTATAACTGAAAAGGTTTTTATAACAACTTGTCCAATTATAATTTATACTGCAAATGCATGGTGTAGCTGTAGCTAGCACACGGCAAGTACGGCTCGTATTCCACATGGAACTTGGTTCCAATTACTAGAACTAATTAGATTGCTCAATCTATGCGATCGCAATTGTTGATTGAGAATTAAACTAAGGGAAATTCTAACGACTAAGTAGAGAGATAAACAGCAAAATGACAAGCACCTAGGTTGGAATTAACAGCATGACTATGCCAGTTAATCAATTATTAATCCCGCCAAACAAACCCAAGCATGCACTATGAGTGGATAGATCATCAGGTAAGCCCATCTCCTACCTTTCTCAAGGGTCGAAGACTAATCCTACAACTATAGTCACCTATTCTCATGGGACTAAAAGTCGAGGGATTGCAAGATTTACAATCTCGAATCCCAATTAGAATCTTAATTATTTTCATATTAAAATCCTAATTGTCTACTAAGTCGCACTAAGTAAGGTTTCGTCTCTCAACGTTTTCCTAAACCCTAGCAAAAATGGATGAATGCACTTTCAAGCAATTCATCGAGCATGTGGCATACATAGTAGAAATCGCAAACAAACAAGGAGAAAGTAAGGGTTGGGGCTAAGCCATAATTCAACAACACATAGTCAGCATTAATCCCAACCTAAGTTGGGAGTTTTAGCCTAGAATCATCTTTTTAACAACAACCACAACATTCAATTCAATAACCATAACAAACCCTAAAATAATCAGGAATAAGAGAGGAGAATTGAGAGAAAAGAACCTGGAATTAATTGAATGAATTAAAGGTAGAATAAACTTCAATCCAATAGCGTAATCCAAAAGCATTAAAATAAAAACTCAAGCAAAACCTAGAAATCGCCTAAAAGAAGTCTGAGGAGAAGAGAAACTGAATATCCCCCAAAACAACGCCCGAGGAAAATTTAAGTCACGACGCGGGACAGGGGAGGCACGGCCGTGCCACACAGCACGGCCAGACCGTGCACACGCTGACACGTGGCATGGCCAGGCCGTGCCACATTGCTGGCCAGCTTGCCGTGCCAGCTTCGTGTGGTGCGGTCGTGCTACTCGGCATGGGGTCCCCGTGCTCGATCCCTGGTGCTTCCGTGCGATGTTGACTGACCCTTTTCACGGCCTTAAACTCGCCTCCTTAGCACTCCTTTCTGCGAAATGTCGTCTATCTTTCCGTTTTTTCGACAAAGCCCCCTAAAAATACAGAAAGATGCTATGTGAGTAAAATGCATGCTAAAGGAGGTCGATTTGACCCTTTCTTAACACGATTGAATGTGAAAATGCGGTAGAAAAAGAAGTCAAATAGGGGCTAAAATAGGGTCAAAATAAAGGTTTATCACTCCCTCATACTTATCTCTTGCTTGTCCCCTAGGAAGACTAGCTCATGAAACACCAAAAAGAGAGATAAACCTCTGCCCATGCTCCTCCTCATGCAAGAGATGAACGATCAATAATCAAGGATAAACTATGCATCAGAGGTGGCCGATTTAAAGTGTGAAACATCTTAAATGACACTCATGCATGACCATTCATAAATCATCCTACCCAAATCCAATACATCAATCACCCTAGTATTGAAGCACATAGCAAGACAAGAGCGTCCTCAATAAGTGGTGAGTAAGTGAGACAGAAAGAACCTTACTTTTAGGATAAAATGGAACACTCCCCTCAATGTGTTTAGAATATGTAACAAGGGTGCACTCAATACTCTATCCAATCAAGTAAACTACCATAAGCTTGGTAGAGTTCTTGATTCTCCACCAACTAATGCAAAGAGCAATATGCCAATCATGAGGGCTTGGAGAAACGATGTAATGGGGCCAAAGGTAAAGGGTGAGAAGTGGAATAAATTTGGGAAGAGTGGAGCTAATAGTCAAAAGACTAGGGAGCAAAAAACACTTCCATAACTAATGTCAAAACAAGAACTTCACACCACAATTGAAAATTGAGCAACAAACCCCACAAAAACCTTAAGGGAGGAGTTAAGCAATCTTATCGCATTACCCTCATGCCAATCACTTCATTCATAACTTTTCTATTTCTTTCTTTTCTTTTCCTTTCCGTTTGTCTTTTCTTTTTCTTTGCTTCCTCTTTTTTCATCATTTCTATTTCTTTTCTTTGAAAGGAGAAAGGCATGTGAATGGCATGGGAAACACAAACTTAAATCACAAATCCTCCCAAACAAGCCACTAATAATGTACCCAAGGTGAACTAACCTTCAAAGCAAACCCAACTCAACATGAAAGTTTTGCTCCACTAGACCTTGACAGGGATATAGAGAATATCGATAGGCCAAGTGTGTAGTGTGTAGGAAGCAACAGCAAAGACAAGGGGAAAGGCACAAAGGGCTAGCAAAGAGGGTAGTACATATTAATGGATGGCTTTTTGGCTCATGTAGCTAAATAAAATAAAAATTACCTCAATCATATTGACACATGCACATGCTAAATGCGATTTCAAAGAGAACAAGACTAAGTTCTAGAGATGCAATCCTGGGTGAGTCACATATGAAGGAAACTACAATACTATATCTAATGAATAGTCATTAGACTCAAAGTCTCACAGGTAAATCTACCACAATGCAACAACTTACTCCAAGGTATGTCCCACTTATCCAGGTCAATCAAGCTAAGTCACATGAATCTCAAGGGCAATATGATATACAACATAGGACAGGGGAAATACAGATGGCAATGTTAGAGCGCAATTCACAGAAGTTCACACCATAACAGGCCACACTTCAACACACAACTTAACCAGATCAATCAATCATCACACCTTGTGTTCTCTTCATAAGAGGGGTTTTTGCACACATTTATTAAAAAGTAATCAATCTAACTAAGAAAGCGGTAAAGGATATAAGGGGAAACGAAGAGAAGGGTAAGAAGTAGTACCTGAAAATGTTAAGGACGCCTAGCTCGATCATTTCTCTTTTCTGACATGCAAAATCAAAACTATATGCTCTAAACTACATGCTCTAATAACAAAAAAATGTAAGAACAATCCTAGTGAAACTATATGAGGTCCTATCTATATGATGCGAATATAAGTAATGTCATTAATCCCGCAGCCCAAGTCCACAGTTTTACCCAAAGAGCTGTAAGCGCACCCTCCCCCATGCTTGAGACTTTCATTGTCCTCAATGAAAGGGACATAGGGAAAGCCAAGGGGAAGGTGAAGCCCATAGCGCCTACGGGAAAAAGGGTGGGTGGGCGGGAAAGAAAAACACACCTTTTTTTTTCAAAAGCAGGTAAATGCTTGGGTTACCTCCCAAGAAGCGCTTGTTTAAGGTCCTTAACTTGATCCTTACCTCGAAATAGTAGACGGTAATGATGCGGGAGGCGGCCTAGGGGAGGTGTAAAAATGCGAAGTAGGATCCTCTACCTCCCCAGTACAAGCAGAAGCAGTCGCGAAACGAATTGGGACGATCGCAGAAAAAGTAGAGGAACCTCCAAGCAGTATGTAAGATCCCCCATTTCCATTAGATATCTCAACCCCAGAAACAGCAGTGAAGGGGGAAAGAGAGATAGGCTCCTCAGAAGGTGAAGGAAGGACAGGCGCTAAAGGAGGCACGGGAGGAGGGAAACTGAAATCCATCCTCTCCCCACATATAGTGAAGGACATACTGCCTGTCTGCACATCGATCATTGCCTCGACAGTCGCAAGGAATGGGCGACCTAAGATGAGTAGGGCCGGGAAGTCCTCATCCATGTCAAGAATGACGAAATCACAGGGGATGAGAAACTTACCCACTTGGACTAGGACATCCTCTAGAATGCCGACAGGCTACCTGGTGGAGCAGTCTGCTAGCTGAATAGTCATGTTGGTGGGTGTGAGGTCCCGTAGTTGCAACTTGTTGGAGAGAGAGGGTGGCATGAGGCTCACGCTGACGCCCAGATCGCAAAGGGCTCTCTCAATCTGCATATCACCTATGCAGCATGGGATAGAGAAGTTGTCAGGATCCTGCAGTTTCAATGGTGACTGCCTCTGTAAGAGTGCGCTGTAGGACCCACCAATGGGAGCCACTGAAACTTTCCTTGGTTCTCCCTTCTTGGACAGGAGCTTTCTCAAAAACTTCAAATGAGTAGGTGTGTTCTTGAGAGCGTTCAGGAAGGGGCTACTGACATAGATTCGGCGTAGGGTATCTAGAAATTGTGTGAATCTAGGTTCAAACTGAGATAGCTTGGACTATGCCAGTCTTTGAGGGAAAGGCACTGGGGGCTGATAAGTACGAGCGGGAAGTGTAAGACTAGGGTCGCCAACAGAACTCATATTCTCTTCTTTCTTCTTTCCCTCTATTCCTGCAGAATCAGGAACTGAAACTACCTTCTGGAGAACCATCGCCTAGCTCTCCTCTAACCCCTCTCCCACTGTGGAGATGGCATTGACGTGACCTTGGGGGTTAGTCTCGGGCTGGCTTGGGAGATGCCCCTGAGGCCGAGGCAGGTGGCTCACTTATTGAGCGTTCTGAGCGATCTGGGCATCCAATCTCTTCTGATGGGCAGCCATGGCATCGAGCCTGGAGGTCAGTAAATTGATTGATTCACCAAAACTTTTATTAGTCTTGGTCTGAGTCGCTATGAAGCACTCCATGAGACTCTCCAGATGTGAGGTGGGTTGAGGAGATGGGGGGTGGAGGAGTGTAGGGAGCTCTGTTGTGGAAACCAGGTGGCTGGATAGAACTCTGGGGTAAGGGTTGGGGTTCTTGTAAAGAGGATTTGGGTGACTCTTCCAACCCTAGCTATAGGTGGTGGGGTGGGGATTATTTTATGGTGGAGGATTGTGGTTATGGAAATTGTTGACGTGTTCAATGCTAGGAGGAGCATTGTAACACTCAACGGAGGTATGACCTTGTACACTATAGGCCTCACAATACGCATAGGCCCCCATTGATGACCCCGCAGAAGTGACTGATGGGGTAGCCACTCTATCCAATCGCTGTGCTAAGGCATCCACCCCGTTGGCCAGGAGTGTCACAGCGTCCACCTCGTGCCTGCCACCGCCCTTGTTGGGGGTGGCTCTCTCACTAGATCAATGATAATTGTTGGAAGTCATCTGTTCTAACAATGCCTTCGCCGCTTTAATAGACTTGCCGATGAGAGCACCCCCTGCTACGGCATCGACAGAAATCTTCACTGATCACTCCACCCCATTGTAGCAGGTTTGGATTAGAAGTCAGTCAGGAACTTCGTGGTGGGGGCATTGCCGCTGGAGGTCTTTAAACCTCTCTCAGGCCTCGTACAAGGACTCCCCATCCTGTTGGGTGAAGGATGTGATGTCCGTCCTCAACTTGGTAGTTTTGCCAGGTGGGAAGTATTTGCTGAGGAAAGCCTTTGAGAGAGCTTCCCAGATGGTGAACGAGTTGGGCTCCTCGTTCTGCAACCAGTCACTGGCTCTATCCCTCAGTGAGAATGGGAAGAGCCTCAGTCGAATCGCGTCGATGGTCATCGCGTTGAGTTTGATGGTGTCGTACTTCGTAAGGAATTTGCGAAGGTGCACGTTAGGGTTGTCCAAGGGGTGGCCGCCAAACTGGTCCCGCTCCACAAAGGTGATGAGCGCAGAACTGAGTTCGAAATTGTTGTCTTCAATTGTTGGGTTCACAATAGACGATGTGATACCCGACACTTATGGCAGGGCGTAATCATGCAACACCCTCTGGTCTTGCATTGCCATCGCTACTTCTGCTTTCTTCCTCCTTCTCCCTTCTCCGCTACGCCGGCGTGCTGCTGCTTCTATCTCAGGGTCCAATGGGATAGGGTCTTGATCCCTTTGACTCCTCCTACGCATACAAAAGCAAACATTACCACGGCGTAAACAGTTTCTAGCAAGAATAGAAAGAATTATAAACTAAAACAAATGAAAAAAAAGAAATGCATAGTCTAGGGTATTCGAATTGGTTCTAATATTGGAAGGCGCAAGTTCTCCGACAAGAGCGCCAAAAACTTGTTCAGTTATAATTTATACCGCAAGTGCCCGATGTAGCTGTAGCTAGCACATGGAAAGTACGGGTCGTATTCAAAAGGGAACTTGGTTCCAATTACTAGAACTAATTAGATTACTCAATCTAGGCGATCGCAATTGTTGATTGAGAATTAAACTAAGAGAAATTCTAACGACTAAGTAGTGAGATAAAAAGCAGAATGAGAAGCACCTAGGTTGGAATTAACAGTACGACTATGCCAGTGAATCAATTATTAACCCCGCTAAACAAACCCCAGCATGCATTACGAGTGGATAGCTCTCAGTTAAGCCCATCTTCTCCCTCTCTCAAGGGTTGAAGACTAATCCTACAACTATAGTCACCTTTTCTCATGGGACTAAAAGTCGAGGGATTACAAGATTTACAATCTCGAATCCCAATTAGAATCTTAATTATTTTCATATTAAAATCCTAATTGTCTACTAAGTCGCACTAAGTAAAGGTTTCGTCTCTCAACGTTCCCCTAAACCCTAGCAAAAATGGATGAATGCCCTTTCAAGAAATTCATCGAGCATGTGGCGTGCATAGTAAAAATCGCAAACAAACAAGGGGAAAGTAAGGGTTGGGGCTAAGCTATAATTCAACAACACATAGTTGGCATTAATCCTAACCCAAGTTCGAAGTTTTAGCCTAGAATCGTCTTTTTAACAACAACCATAACATTCAATTTAATAACCATAACAAACCCTAAATAATCAGGAACAGGAGAGGAGAATTAAGAGAATAAGATCTGGAATTAATTGAATGAATTAAAGGTAGAATAAACTTCAATCCAGCAGCGTAATCCAAAAGCATGAAAATAAAAACTCAAGCCAAACCTAGAAATCGCCTAAAAGAAGTCTGAGGAGGAGAGAAACTGAATATCCCCCAAAACAACCCCCGAGGAAAATTTAAGTCGCGACGCACGACAGGGGAAGCACAACTGCGCCACAAAAAGCTGGCACGGCAAGCCGGCCAGCAACGTGGCACGGCTTGGCCGTGCCACGTGTCAGCGTGTGGCACGGTCTGGCCGTGCCTCCCCTGTCCTGCGTCGCGATTTAAATTTTTCTCAGGGGTTGTTTTGGGGGATATTCAGTTTCTCTTCTCCTCAGACTTCTTTTAGGCGATTTCTAGGTTTTGCTTGAGTTCTCATTTTCATGCTTTTGGATTACGTTGTTGGATTGAAGTTTATTCTACCTTTAAATGATTCAATTAATTCCAGGTTCTTTTCGCTCAATTCTCCTCTCTTGTTCCTGATTATTTTAGGGTTTGTTATGGTTATTGAATTAAATGTTATGGTTGTTGTTAAAAAGATGATTCTAGGCTAAAACTCCCAACTTGGGTTGGGATTAATGCCGACTATATGTTGTTGAATTATGGATTAGCCCCAACCCTTACTTTCCCCTTGTTTGCTCTACTATGCACGCCATATGCTCGATGAATTGCTTGACAGAGCATTCATCCATTTTTGCTAGGGTTTAGGGGAACGTTGAGAGACGAAATCTTTACTTAGTGCGACTTACTAGACAATTAGGATTTTAATATGAAAATAATTAGGATTCGAGATTGGGATTCGAGATTGTAAATCTTGTAATCCCTCGACTTTTAGTCCCATGAGAATAGGTGACTATAGCTGTAGGATTAGTCTTCAACCCTTGAGAGAGGGAGGACATGGGCTTAACTGAGATCTATCCACTCGTAAGGCATGCTTGGGTTTGTTTGGCGGGGTTAATAATTAATTCACTTGCATAGTCGTGCTGTTAATTCCATCCTAGGTGCTTCTCATTCTGCTGTTTATCTCACTACTTAGTCGTTAGAATTTCTCTTAGTTTAATTCTCAATCAACAATTACAATCTCCTAGATTGAGTAATCTAATTAGTTCTAGTAATTTGAGCCAAGTTCCCTGTGGAATACGACCCGTACTTGCCGTGTGCTAGCTACAGCTATATTGTGCACTTGCAGTATAGATTATAACTGAACAGTAAATGGATGAAATTGGTTGAAATTGGTAGAAGTGGGTTGAAGTAGGTTGAAGTGGATTTTTTTTTTTTTTTTTGGGTTGAAGTGTGTTGGATTTTTATTTTTATTTTTTGGGTATGATGGGTAGAAGTTGGTTGAAATAGTAGAAAGTGGCTTGAAGTTAGTTGAAATGGGTTGAAGTGAATTGAAGTTTGTATTGTTTTAATGAAATTCGTGAAGTTGGTTGAGGTTAGTAAATTTGGATTTACCAACGAAAAGAATGGGGGCTGAGTGATATTGTGTACATCTAGAGTATAGATCTCATCTGTGTCACACTCCTCTAAATCTTTGGTCTCCCCCTTGTACTCAACATATAGATTCTTCATAGCCATTTGGGTATTTCTGCACAAAGAATCCAATTTTCAGAAGTTAGCAGTTAACTTTTGTGCATTTACTCCAATCACATCACCCACCTCACTATATTACATTCTGAAAATAACAACAACATTTCATACTTTCATGTAATCACTAAACCCTAATTACATTAATCTACTTCTTCATGTTCCAAATTACCTAACAATTACAAAAATTTCACTTTCAATTTAAATTAGGCTATATAGCATTAGAATTTAACATATTTATTACCAAATTTTCAATTTCACCGCATCCGTTGTTTTTAAATTTCAAAACATTTTCTTCCTAAAACATGAAAAGCCCCCTTTCCCTCCGCATCATAACCATCCAAAGCAACGTTTTCAACTTTAAAAACTTAAAAACCATCATAAACACACATATAATCTCATTATACAGCAATGTCAAAGAGATTTCAGATTTTCATAGAATCTTACCTCTTCTCTTTCTTCCTTTATATTCTTCACTTCTCTTCGACTTTCGCTACACGTTAATCCTTCCAAACTCGACTTTCGCTCAGGGCTTTTCCAAGTGCTCCTTCTCGTTCAATTTCTAAAATGATGAAGCTTTGCTCATCATAGTTTTGGGTTTCTGGGTTTTTCTTAGGGGCTTTTAGTTTCTCTCTCCCTTCTCTTCATGCTAGCAAGAAGGTGGGCAAATGTCAAATTACTCATTTACTTCCTTTTTTCCACCGTTTCCCCCTTCTACAAAGGGGCAAAACTGTCTTCACATTGCTCTGATTACAAGCTCACCGAATTTGACATTGTTTAAAATAAATATGCCACCTCAGGGCACTAAAAAATTCAGTCAAAAAGGTGAGGCCCTAAAAAATCAATGTCACATATGTCAGGGTACTAAAAAGTCAACTACTCGACATTTCTCTCATACATATGCATTTTAAGAGAGGCTCAACTCACATAGGATCTATTTTTGGCTATGGAGAATAATTGAAGCGTTTGTGTATGCCTTCACTCATTGAACGTAACATATATTTGCAAAATTGATTTAATATTTTTGCTAAGAGTCCCAACTTTATTCTAAAAAGTCAAGCTCTTTTATATAAACTATAAATCGTCTAGGTGCGATATCATATAGAAAGAATTAAGCGGCGAGGTTTCGATTACGGATTTGGATTTGATGGATTGTTCTAAATTACGCGATGTGGCTACAAAAATCAAGCAACTGACATTGATTGTAAGAAAGAGGTTTAATTTCTCAGATTATCTTTGTGCAGCGGATCCAAGCGGTTATCATCCCGTTCTGTTAAAAGCATTTGCTGACATTAATATTCCATAGGTAAGACTATTCTCCATAAATATATGCACATATGATATTTATTTTAAAAAAATAAATGACTAATAATTTGTATGTTTTAGTTAACTTAAAAAGTCATTGAATTATACTCAAAAAGTTATTGAACTTTTACAATTTACAAATAAAAAACATCCATATAGTACATGGCGTAGCTAGGTTATTAACAATGATTTTGTGTACATAGTTATTATATTTAGTAAAAACTAGACGTCTAAAAGTTGATAATTACTACGATCAACAACTTATAAATTTTTTCATGCATCACATGGGTATAGAAATACTAGTTTGGAATTATATACTAGTTTGGAATTATAACCAAAATTGGTCCATAGTGATTTTCTAAAGCTACTTCTTGTAGCTTTTCTAAAACACGTCATAAATCTCTAATGACTATTTCAACCATTACGTTTGTCGAACAGTTAAGATTAATTATAATCACAAGTAGATTGACCTATTTAAACCATAACCTCTACCTAAATCACTATTACAGCACACACCTCAAATTTATACATGAAATGGCTTGTGATAAACCATACAACCATTTAAGAAAGGGGGAATAACTTATTCAATATGAACAGATTATTCAGTATGGGAACAAGTTTTTCATGTTCTCATATCTTGCCCTAGAAAATAGATTAGCCAAACAATCCCTTCAAAATTTGAAGAGGAGGCAGTTTACAGTTGCAGCCATCTTGTAAGACTACCTAATTTGAAGGGATTGTTTGTGAGTATCTGTTAGTGTTGGTCTATTTACGAGCAAAGATGGCTTCCAAATTTTTTTATGGGTCTTTTATCAGTCACTAACACAAACAAATTCTATCCCATCTTGCAAAGCCATACTGCTACAATTAACCCCTAGAGTTGAGTTTTCTTGATTGGCCACCACTTTAAACCATATTATAAAGCTGATCTAATTACCACATGATAAATTTTACCTTTCAATCTTGTAGGGACTCCTAAAACATTCTTCCATTTTTGTCATTTCACTTTAGTTCATTGGTTAATATCTTCGTTAATATCTCCTTCTTTCTGAATGATCGAGCCTAACTACTTTAACTTCTCAACCGTTGATATTGCGACACCACTAATGGTGAATCACTGCTCGCTTCTCCATTGAACACACATTTTAAGTACTTCGTCTTTGACTTGCTTATTTAAAACCTTTAGACTCTAAGATATGTCTCAATATCTTTAGCTTCTTGTTAAGTCCATACCTAGTATCAAAAAAAAAAAAAAAAAACAGTATCATCTACAAATAACAGACACCATGATACCTGACCTTGAATTCCTTTAGTAAGCTCATCTATAACAATAGTGAAAAGACACAGGTTTAAAGTTATTCCTTGCTGAAAGTCGATATCAATATGAATATTATCTGTCACCTCCTAATTCTATAAAAATTGGTGTTTCACAAGCAGCCATAAATTCAAGATTACCATCATCACAAAATTTTCCATGCAACATACTGTTCAGTTTGGATGATTGAACTTCTGTCATACAAGAAACAAAATAGGCCAATCTTTTCAGTCTATCCTACTATCACCGACAAGAGTCACAAGATCACAATTGACAACCTCCAGCTTCCAGTTGCCAGGTTAACTTACTAAATTTGCAATATAATCATTGCACATGTGTGTGTGTGTATATATATATATATATATATATATATATATATATATATACACATATATATATATATTCCCCGTAGGGGTATCATCAGACAGTAACAAACAAATAAAAAGTTTTTCAGTACGAGCCAGATTGAGGGTCTGGCTGACTGGCGTGATTCCAATGCGCTGGAGTCTCCTCCATCAGCAAACTCGCTGCTTTGCTTAGAAAATGAGTATAGCACTATTCAATTTGCTTAGGGAATCCAGTCTCTTCCTCAAAAACATACAGAAGTCCTATCAAATTTGACAAACCTGTTTTCACCGAAAACTAATATTACTTTCCTAGTTCGGCCTATTCCCTTTCATTGATACCCCCGCCCCCCAAAAAAGGAAAAAGAAAACAATATGACAGCATATCATCATTCGAACCCAGTGTTGTGCAAAGCTCTTTCCCAGGGGGAAAAGAGGGGGACTGGGGAGGTCGGTGGACGGAGGAGTGAGATAATTCACCAGAAACCACCGGTCGGCCATGCTGCACACTCTGTTTCTCTCGGTTAAACCGCGAAAAGAATGGAAACATTGCACGATTATGCATCAAGCCTTGGCCACTTCCTGGATATGTTGTGAATGGGTTTTACCAGGTGGAATAAAAATTAAATCATCCCACCCTGAATTCTTCTCACTTCTCTGCAATCACAACCGCAAAATCAGGTGATCAAGGTTCGCATGTCATCAGGAAAAGTAATTAGGGTTTACTACTTCCGTCCCAGGGAGGGGGTTGTTCAGAAAACCAGCGAAGAATCATATTTTACCTCCATTTTCTTCAAGACATCTTCCAAACTTCCCACCTGTGCACACCCATGAGAAAGAAGGGACAGCAATCAATACTATTGAACCATGACAGCAATGGCAGCCAATATGATTCAACATGGAGAGAACATAAAACTATATAAAGTTAAATGTTAGACAAGGCTGTGAGTTCGCTTGCCAGAATACACCATTACCCACTCTAATGGAACTTGCCGATATCTAGAAACACCCTATCAGAAGGTAAAATGAGCATCAAAACTGAGAGTAACTGCCGTCCCATCCTTCTGAGCCCTGACACTTTAAGTGGCGTTCTGGGATGCATGTGCCAGTCCTGTTCAGGAGCCATCCTCTCCTTTTTTCAAGCATGGGCATTCCTACTTATTAATTTAAATCTACGCTTCTTGTTTGCTGCATCTCTTTTGCCCGCTTTTTTTCCCGTACCACTCCCTCTTCCACATGCACTCTATTATAGCAGATGGCCACTACTGCATTCTTCCAAATAGACACATTCACTGGTTTTATTTATTTTTCCATTCTCTAAATTACTTATGAAACAATGGAATATTGGTTTTGCGGATAGCCCAGAAAGAGCCTCTCTTATTGTCAGAGATTGCTAAGATCTAAAAATTCACAGAGCCAGCCTCAGCGGATGCACACTCAAGACTGTTGTGGCCTCCTGATGCTTCTATAAACCTCAGGTTGGGAAAATTTTTTAAGACTTCAACCACGGCCACAAGCCCAAAACATTTATAATGGACCAACTGGGTCCAACCATCTACTCAATTCAATTAATCATCTAACAGGTAGTAACAAAGCAGGGTACAAAGGAATGTCAGCCAGAAGCTGGCAAGCTGCTGCTACATGGACCTGTCAAAGCACAAGCTTCAGAGAGCAGAGTCAAGTGGAAACAAAACTGCATACCCAGGTCGCGTTGAAGCAATGGACAGTGCAACTGATGCCAAATCGCAACAAGTTCCAGCATCCAACAAAATGATGGCAAAGGTGAGGTTAGGCATCAAATTCAATGCATTAGGCATGCAAATGAACGTCTAACATATGACATGCGGATTGCAACCGCCCATGAAAGGGAAAAGCTTGTCATAACAAAACTAATACAACAATCAATAAGTGGTTAAAAATCATCCAACTGACGGAATTTACATTCAATCGGTTTTAGCTTCACTTTATTCTCCAGCCAAGGCATAAACTGAGAAAATGTCTATAAAATAACTCATGATAGCTTCAAGATTCAACAGTAACAGCATTTAATAAGATGACCCGTTTTTAGCAATAAAGAAAATTCGGAGAATCTTTATTAAGTAGTACACACATTTCATTTAATCAAAGAATGCGGCATATCACAATGCAGCAGTGGCATTCAGAATCAGCAAGTGCAGAACAGATTATTGAGACTTCCAGAATTGTGATTGAGACAAAGAAATACAAGAAGGCTTACATAAGCCATTACAAAAACAGATTGACAACGAAGATACTTGTTTCTGCAGAACGCAAGAACCCTAACTACTTCAACTTGTATGTTATCATTTGTCAAGACAGGAAAAAACTATAGAAGCGGTAATGCAGAACATCTCACAGACATGCCTAGAAGGGAGATCAGAAGAGCAACTCATGGTGTAGCCATGTTCCATATATGGCAGGCTATTAGCAGCACAGAATAACAGTGATTCTAGTAAACCATAGAGGATGTGTGGAACCGATTCACACGTTATAGGCCAGGGGAATAAGAATCCAAACAAAAAGGATTCTTCAGAATCTTCCTCAACATGTAATTGGATGTTCTTTTGTCACGTCAATTTGATTTTCATGAATTAGACTGCTAAGGAAACTATCCTCAAACTCAGTATTCATGGTCATGTAGTATTTACGTACTCAAGGGAATTTTAGGGCGAGATGTAAGGGGTGCATTGAAAGGGGCAGAGAGCTTCATTGATAGGAATCATAATGTCCATCAGTCCAGGAAAGTACAGACACAGACTGTGCCAGCAGGCAGTTACAAAATAAACATAAACGCTTAAGAACCAAACCATTATGTGCTGAGAAAGTCCTCGCGACAACCTTCGATATAGTTCTTTCTCTATATCTTCCTACATTGGCAAAGCAAGCGTCAATCAGTTCACCACAAACGTATGGCATTGGCCGAGAGATACACACAGCAGAGTCTGTTAAAGAGAAAATGAAACAAAATACCTTCTGAAAATAAATAGGGCAGTAACGCTTGTTTTTCTTCTTTACAACCAGCAGATCTGACTGAAAACAGATCACATCAAGCCGTGATCAAGAAAAACAATTACAACAATTTGCCAGTACATGAAACGCAATTAGATCACAATTCGCAGGTACACCAAAATGCAAGCAGTATATGACTAACGTCTGACCAGAGACAGCCACTCAATCAGGTCCAGGCCCACATCAGGGTGGGCCTATCCCTCAAAAGTCAAAACATAATGGGTGGAACCCAGCTGACACAGAAAAGAACCTGTGGCTTTGCTCAGCCCAACATAAAGCACAGCCCAACCCACTAAAATAGTGCATTTTGGCCAGGCCGAGCGAAGCCAAGCCAAGCCAAGCATTTGAGATCAGTTTTCCTTCTCCTGAAATGGTGGAGCAATTTGACTGTGCAATTCCATAAGCAATTGATTGAATATGGTCAAATAGCTAGGATTTTTATAATTTCTTTTACTCTATTTTTTGGGGGTGGGGGGGCGTGGGGGGGGGACTCCTCCCCCCGAAGCTTTGCATTGATACTACCTTCCTTGAGTTTTTCCCATGCAAAATAAATGGACCTTCAAATCTCATTTTTTTTAACTTACCATTTTACTTAGCCTCTTTACAATTTATTTCTTACTCCCTCCAACAGGATGACTGTCTTCCTTTCTATTTTTATTTGTACTATCAAATTTCTGTTTATCATTATGTGTTGATTTCACCGTCCATTTTTACCCTAAATTAATATTTGTTAGACAATTTAAATATGGAAGGTGAAACTCAATCCCATATAAGAAGACAATAAAAACAAATTCATTAACCCAAAAGTGAAGCATTAGTACTACATCCAATAATTCACCATTCTTAGCACCGAAATTATTAAACCAAAAAAAAAAAAAAAAAAAAAATTTGCTGTTCAGATTACTGGTCCCATACCAGAGGATTGCCTCCTCTCTGGTGTGTTCTCAACTTGCACCAGCATCACAACTCCATTGATTTGCTACTAAGCTGATTCCTCATGAGTGTGTTTAGCATGTCTTTGATAATGACTAGACAACAAGGCAAGAAGCAAAGCCTCATAATGAATTTAGGATGTTTTGTGCAAGTTGTGAGTGTTGAAACTCACTTCTAGTAATAGAGGGTTCACATCCATATGTTTTTTAGTTTGTGAGTGATCAAAAAATGCATTAGACAGACCCAAGGGTGTGTCACACAAGTACAAAGGGGGGTAATTACAAAAATAATCATGCCCCAAGCTCTCATGCATAATATTATCCACAAATCCAAAAATCTCACGTTGCTCCCACCATTAAGCAAAAGGCTTGAACTATACAAGATTCTCAAAAGTAGGGTCTGAAAGTTTTGATAGGAAAATGCTTTGTCCTCAAAATTTCAACGATTCCTTTCCTTCCAAGTACGCTACCAAATGGCCAAAGAAATCATCTTCCAAACCCCATGAACCCAACTATTCTTTATTCTTCTTCTCCAAGCCACCACCACATCTTTGATTGATGAAGCTTTAAACAGCTAACAGCCATCAAGAAAAGAGATAATTGCCAAAGACATGAAGCCCAATGACATTGGATAAGGAGATGGTTCATGGTTTCTTCCTCCTCAAGGCACATAGAACACCTAATAGGCCCGTTAAAATTCCTTCTTTCGAGCACATCTTCTATTGAAATCTTTCCTTTAGTATCCGGCCAAGCAAAAAAGCACATTTTCGCAGGAGCTTTAGACTTCTAAATGGCTTTACAAGAAAATTAGGACAATTATTTCACGTCCATATGTTAATCCTAATATATTTTTAACATCTCATCTTATGCTCTTCGTATCATGCAAAATTCAAGAGACTAAACAATGACTCTAAAAGAGGTTCAATGCATAAGGTTTCTATTGTTTGTAAGACAACAATGACGGCACTGAACGAAGTAAAGCGTGCATATTTACTCCACTTGAAGGGGAGACAAACCCTGGAAGCGGCACAGCTCCTGGCCCTGCCTCCCCCTGCATTAGGGTTTTTAGCCATGTATTTTCCCAGAGGAGGTCTTGTCCTCCCCCTTTTCTTTGGCCGTATATATTTCCAATTTTTTGGCTAACCAAATTTATATTTTCCTCATAGTCTAAAACAGAGAAGGTACCACAGTTCTTTAGAAGTTTAGGATAGCCTAGATGACTATCCATCCATACATGTGCATGAGATAGGCTCAACATAAAATAATAGACAGTTGGTGATTAACAGGAGATATATGGTCCTTCAGGCCGAACACACATTAAATTTTTCAGATGTTCATGAGACTGCCACTGAAAGGATAACGATTAAATTCATGTCGATAGTTGAAGGACTCCATAATGAAGACTAAGGTACTTTTTCATATGCACAGGAGACTGACACTGAAAGTAAATTAACACACCTGAAACACAGGGACTCCATCAAACCCACTTTTAGCATCTGAGGCTTTTAACTGAAACAAGAAAATAAACATATATTCAGAATTTTGTAAGAATTAGAATTTCATAAACAAATCTATCTAGGAAGCATGGAAATAGATAGGAGACATGGCACAATACTGTACACCTATATGTGGATTTTCAGAGAGTTAGGAAATTGACAAGCAGAATGGACCCACATTGATGAAAATGTATTTATTTAATTACTTGTGTTCTAACAGTTCACTCTTTTTCTTAGCCATCGGGAGAGACATGTTTGGATGGGAACAATAACAAATTGCTCATATTGTGTGTGCCCTATAGCTGTTGATAACAAGATACATTTTCCTTGTGCTGTGTACTTGGCATGCTTTTAAGAGCGTCCAAAAGCGCTAGTGTTCGACACGGATCAGGAAAATAAAGTTGTGGATAGTGCCCGTGCTTATTAGGAACCTATTTTAGGTACATTGAGCTAGAAAAACAACCTCGCAGCTTTTCCCATACAATAGCTGTGAGATCAAATCTTACAATTCTTCCCCCTAAATATCCATGTTTGAAGAACATTGCAATGGCTTCGGCTGTCTGATTAAGATGCTATTCTTCATAGACTACTTTGCCCTCATAAAACTTCAGATTTGGTACTCCACGAACTAGATCCAAGATCCATATTCGTTAAAAAGGGATCCCTCACCTCCAATGCATTCTTTATTTGAACAGGATCAGGTAAGAAGCGGAACGCAATTCCTTCAACCTTCAACATGTATACCTACAGGTTCAGAGCATGGAAGTGTTAAAAGATAAAGGAGGTAGAACATTTTCATCGTAATCGAAGAAATACATATCATGTAATGTAACAGCTGAGAAAAAGACCGCTATTTTGATTATTAGATCATTTTTCTCTGTCCTCCATCTTTGATGCTATTGTGGCGTCCCATCATCACAATATGAACAAATCTAACTGGTGCCTCTGAGACATCCTCATGGAACCCCACCTTAGCAAGTTACCTCTACCCATCACGGCTCAATAGAAGAAAACCAACCTCCCTTTTATCCCTCCCCTCAAGCCTTTTTAAATTTATTTGAAGAAGTAATAAGCACCATTTGTCTACTTTATTTGGTGTTCTTCAGTTCAATAGTAATGCTGAAGTCAGTCAACAGGATCAAAGGAGTTTTTTATTCCATTTCTAATGGATTTTATCATGAATTTTATTAGTTGTGTATGGAAAGAGATTCAATAGTGGATAACATGCATCCACAATATCAAGTATAGGACTTCTTAGGAACAATGATAGAGTATAGTTCCAGAATCTCCAATTCGAGAGATAATGCATCACGGTCAAAAGTTAATCATGGTCAAGTCCTTGTCATGAACAAGAATCGGAAGTCATTCTTCAGTATGTTTACAATTTCATGCTTCATTAGAGAATTTGATGTCTTAGATTTGGATAATATGGATAATATTATCTATCGTACATTTTGAATGACCTCATACCGATGAAATCTCTCTTTGAATTCAAGGGGTTGCCTCTTAAGATCGCCCCACCCCCCCAAGAGAGAGAGAGAGAGAGAGAGGCGTCTACAGTGTGTTTGTGCGATAGGAATCAAAAGGGAAGGAAAGAAAGGAGAGAGGTCAAGCTTCCTATGTTTTATTGAGATATCATAAGATCATGGCAACTCAAAAGAAAACAACATAACTGCTAAGAAAGACATTTTGATAATAGCCCTGGGGGCAACCCACCAAAAAATAAATTATCCTTCATTTCCTTTATAGCACACAAAGTAAAAATTTCAGCTGTTTCATTTCAATCCTTTCTTATAAAACTAAGTAACCCAGGTGCTATTTCTTTTTTTTTTTCCTTTTCCTTTCTTGCATCTTAGAAAAACTAAGCAACCTCTTTAGTTGAACCCAGGACCCAAAATAAAAACAGAATGAAGTTATAGTGATCATCTCCAATGCTCCAACCAGCCACTACCTACACTGATCCACCCCAATAAGGACTGGAGATACACTATATATATGCTGACAACTTACAAAACTCAATCAACCAAAGCATCAAAGAAGTGATTAAAAATTAAATATAACACGCGTAACAAATTAAAATGATTGAGATTTAACAAAATTCACCTGGTCTAGCGTGATTGGGACAATCTTCGCCTTGCTCTTTAGCTCCCTCCGTCTCCACTGAACCTGGAATTCCAACCTTTAATCACATTAAATATAACCCTAACTTTCCCCTGAAAACTCGAACTCCGACTTCCGAGAAAAGCAAGCGAAAGAGGGAACCTGAGCAAGTAAAGCCTCGGCATCCTCGCGTCGAAAGCAGAGCAAACTAATGGACTTAGCGCCATCATTAGGGTCAGAAATCAGTACAAACTCATTATTCGTGTTGCTAACAGTATACACCGACGTTCCAGCGAGGGTTTTGGCGACATCGTCGGAGCTCAAAGCGACGTCGTATAAGTGCTTCGCTTGTCCAACCGAGGCGAACGGCAAAGAGCGAGGGGGAAAGAGAGACATGGGCGATGAACGAACACGCATCTTCGCCGGCGCGGGCGTCCACCCGGAAATTAGGGTGCCGGCGAACCGTCGGCCCTCTTCGAGACGAGTGTCGAGTTCGGCGCCGAGTTTGTGGAGGTGTTGGTGGAGAATTGTGGAGAAGGATAGAAGGCGATTGGCGGGACCTGTTGGTGCGGCAGTCTCCATCGCTCTTTAGCTTTGAGCTTGAAGTGTCGGAGTGTTTGTGTTACCGTTCAGTTCCAATACTCACGTTGATGGATAACTGGGCTCAGTACCTCCGATTCATTTCGAGCACTTTCACAGTAAGTAGAATGTATATACCCACATATCGTACTGAGATAAATATATATATAAGAGATATTGGCCATGTTTGGCAAAGAATTTTTTGGGTGTAAAAAGAGTTTTTTGGGGTATTAACTGTTTTACTCTGATCAAAAAGTTCTTTAGGATGTTTGGCTGATTAGCTTTTTATGTTAATTTTTTAGACCTAAAAAGCTCTTTTACAAAAAGCTCTTTATGATAGCTTTTTCAAAGAACTTTTTGATATTTACTATTATAATGACCATGCTAACCTTATAATTTGGACAAGTTTACATTACATGTCATTCACAAATGATATTTCCGAATATTAGATGCTTATGCTTTAAATTTTTCAATTTATTTTTTTCTTTTTTGGGACAAGAGTTGTGGATGGTCATGATGTTGAAGATAATGCTTTTAATTTTAATGATTTCTTAATTTAACAAATAATTTATGTTAGTTAGTCTTACATGATATATAAATATTTTTTATATCACATAATTTCAATTGCTATTAAAAAAGAAAACATTTAACATTTAAAATATACTTTGATAATAAGTACCAAAATTAGGAAAAAGTATAAATGTAATTTTATATATCACATAAGTCTTAATTCATAATTCATATCAGAAAGAAAAATAAATATCCAATGAAAAATTGTTTTGTTAGAAAAATAATGAAATTGAGTAATGGGTATAAGTGGAATTTTATCAAATATCTTTGTTAGAAACAGTTAATTTCTTCAAACACTTTTTTCATAAACAGCTACTGCAATCAGCTAAGTCAAACAGCTAATACAATCAGCTAACAGCTAACAACTAATGCAATCAGCTAACAGCTAATAGCTAATAGCTGATTGCCAAACAGGGCTATTATATAATTAAGTTAAGCTTTATTTTATTTTTTCTAATCTAACAAGTATTTTCATAATTCTTTCAATTCAACTGGTTAAAAAAGATATATTACAGAAAACAAAAGGTACACTACAGATAAGAAAAAATACAATACAGGCACGAAAAAATACATTACAGAAAACAAAGAGTACACTATAGGAAGGAAAATGTACACTATAAAACAGAAAATATACACTACTGTGGAAAAAAAGGGTACACTACATTATATAAAATGCGCGTCCATTACACGACTCCAGGATATGTATCATACTAAATACATACGTTTGTATCTAAGAATTTTCCACACTTTTAAGTTGCTGGAAAATTTTCATTTGGTACTTTTTTTTGGGGCATCACAATCGAAATTTTGGAGGAAAGAAATTTTTTTGCAAAATGAAAATTTTTCCCAGGTTTAAAAGTGTAGACATTAGAAGGAAAACAAACTAATGAAAAATCTTCATTTTAGGCAATCAAGATGATCATCTTGATTGCCTAAAATGAAGATTTTTCAACATATATTTTTTTTAGCTTGCTGATGGACCTATAACTTAGAAGCCCCTAGCGGATGATCATACTAAGGCGATTATTTCGTATTAAAGTGAACATTGATGCTTCTATGCTTGGTGAATGTGGCAATGGATTTGACTTTGTGGCAACAAACGAAAGTCGTGACTGGTAACCGGCAAATGAAGTGGTGGCATTTGGAGTTTCCCAAAATTATGGCAATGCAGTTTGGACTAGAGATTGCTAATTGTGGATTCCACAAATATGGGGAAAAAAACTATTTTCTCTTGCTTTTTCTTGCTTTCAACTTTTTTCTCCACTTTGTTTTCTTTCGAGTGAATTTTCTCAAGTCCAAATAAAGTCTTGCGGGTCGAATTAACTAACTGGTTATAACTTTTTTTCTCTTGTTCTGGCGGCTATTTTTCTCTTAGTTTTTCTCTTATTTTACAAATTCTTGTTTACCCATTTTTATCGCTCACTATTGTTCCCACTACAATCCTAAGAGTCCACACTACTTCATATCTTTCTTAACTAAACATGACATTTTGGCCTGTGAGTTATCTCTGGTGACAGAGAAAGAAATATCTAGAAACAGAGAGTCCTAGTGAGAAACAACCTAGCCCTGAAACATGATTGTATCTCATCCCTGCTTCAATCCTACGCTTCGTCTTGTCGAGATCTAATTTATCCATGGCCTCCGTCTCTCATCTTTGCATTTCTTCTTCTAGCCACAGGTTTATGGAATCATGGCATTCCTATTTCAAGCTGCTTCAAAGCTCTATTTTGTTGTCCCAATGTGGCCAAAACCACCAAATCACCTTACGGGTCTTTGATACTCAACAATGGTGATCTACCCCATTCCTCGAATTTGACTCTACTATTCGCATCTTCTGGTGCAAATTCAGTTTATTTCCCATCCATCTCCAAGATGCCTCTTCAACATTTTGGTTCAAGTAGCCGACTCCTTGGAATTCCCTATGTTAATCTGCATGCCAATTTGGGCGATTGAGCTCGATCTGTAGCAGTTAATGTGACTATGAGTTCTTGTGAGGTTCAGATACGTAAATTCGTACAAGATTGGTATTCGATATTACTGGTCTTGACGTCCCTTCTCTAGAGTCTATTGGTGATGCTAACACCGGGTTCGTTTAGGAACTTCACAAATCAAAGTGATGTGTCGATCTGTTGTAGATAAAGGCGTCGTATGACAACTTGAGGCCTAGATAAGTCTTCTCTCCCTTCCCTCACCCACTTTGCCATTCCTTTTTCCCCCTCAATTGCTAGAGGTTAGATTTATTTATTTGATTCAAAAGTTCATGTTGTTTACCATCTATCCGAGTAAAAAAAATCCGAGAAAAATTTGTAAATTGTGGTGATGAATATGATTACAGATTGTTCTTGAAAGCATGTAATACTGGCCTTTTTTTTGGTAACTTTTACGTTCTTTTTTAGAAACTCCGTAATGAGAATCTCCCGTCCCTTTAGGGTGCTTCATGAATTACAAGTTTATCAATTGAAAGGGTTTGCTTGTTATAGAATCTGTAGGTATCTATCATGTGATTTAGGTATAATCTAACGTCATGTACTTTGTGAACTTAAGTGAAATTTATGGTCACTTCATGAAAGCTTGCTTAACATTCCTAAGATTTATGTGTCTATTAAAGATCTACTATGATAGAGCTCTAGGACTTATTAATTGGAGGCTTGCTTGCGTTGCCTCTTCGGCCTTGATAACTATGAGTAGCCCAATTTGTCCTACAGTGAGATTTAAGAATTTTCATTACGTTAGGTCCCAATCTAACATTTTCATTTGTGAGGAGTTGGATGTAATCAGTAACTGTGGCTAGATGTTGTCAGCTTTATTATCCATGATGATTTCCCACTCAAACCATCCAAGAGATGAAATTATGCCTGCTTATTTTGATTTGGAAGCTTGGTTTTTAATACATTCCTTGCCTCATCACAAAGTATATTTGCCAATTTGGTTTACTTTGCGCTGATTATATAACTAACTGCTTTGAAGATTACCTTCGATAGCTTTCTTGGACTGTCTTGGGCTATGCTAATCTGTTACTTGTTGTTTGCACCAAAAATACGATACTTTTACTACACTTTGATAACTAATTCGTGGTCAAAATAATTATTTTATTTAGATTTTTATTTGAATTTGTTGTATTCTATAGGTGCCTAAAAATTTGAAAAAGTATGAAAAAGATGAAGAAAAATGTTAAAAATGAAAAATTGGGTCTATAACCCAGCCATTAACTTTAACCCATTCCCTACTCTAGCCCAAAAGCAAGAAAAGAAAGAAATAAAAATAAAATAAAAGTCTAAAGCCCCCCCCCCTCACGTCCTCCTCAGGTGACCCCCCAACCCTCCGTAGTTTCTTCTTCTTCTCCCCCCTCGATCTCCGAATCCCGCCCATCTTCTTCATCTTCAGCCGCTGCAATACAGCAAACACCAGCATCGGACACCACCATATCCACCATTCCCACTGTCATTAATGTGCTTCACCAACACTGAATCTCACCCCCTTCATAGCTAGCACATTAATCATCTCCACTATCCACGTCAACCCACAATCGGACGACCATGAACAATCTGGAAGAGCCTATAAAACGAGGCAGTGACCCAATTGGAGGTAATCTAGGTTTAAATTTATGGTTTTAGTTAGTTTCAATTTTAGTTTTAGTATTTTAGGGTTTGAGTTTTAGGGTTTTCTATGTTGGTTTTCAATTTCAAATGCTTTTGTGATTTTTCGATTTCTTGTATTTTGGATTCAAACCTTTAAATGTTTGATTGTGGTTCATTAGTTTAGGATGGAATTCGTAATATAGGGCTTGAATTTGCTTGCTTGATGATCAAATTTTGCTAGCTATCTTTCCCCTGTTTTTATGCTCTCTGAGCTCGAGTGCTGGGCTCATGGCGATTCCGCCATTTTTGGGTGAGCGTGAAGCTTGTCTTTGATTTTGTTCTGGGTTGATCTCAATCCCCCACCCCTATTATTCCTTTGCTGTTTCCCTTAGATTGGAGCTATTAATTTTATTTTCCATTTAGAGAGGTGGCTTTCAGTTTCAGTGTTTGTGTAGGTATGCCCCTATTATGCTCTCTTCTGGATTTTTTAATGCGAAAAACATGAGATTGGACCTCCGTTCATGAGGGTCAATTTGAAGTTTGAGCTGAGCTGGAGGTCAAGGCTAGGCAAGCCCAGAGGCTGTGATGCCCTGCTATTCTTCACCCTTTGTTTCGTTCTTATCTTCTGCCCTCCCCTATTTAGCTTTGTTCTGAATTTCAGTCTCAATGCTTGATTGTGACTCTGTTTTCTCCTCTTGTTTCCAGTTTTATTAGGTTATGATGCTAATTCTTATTTCCAATTTGATGAGGGTTAGTTTGGGTTCTCATTATGTCAATCTTTATTTTTGATTAGAAGTCCCTACATTATAGCATGCTTAGTATCATATTATTTGTGGTTAGTTGAGATAATGTGGTTGAGTTTGGTTTTGCTATTTTATCTAGTTTAAAGATCATTTAGATCCTATTAGAGTATGTGAATAGTTAGGGATTATTTAGAAGCATATCTATTTAGTAATAGTTATTTAATGTTTTAATTAGTTTGGAATGACGATAGATTAGTTTATATCTGTAGTTAGTGGCCTAATTCCATTCATCGTCTATGAGGAGACGATCCTCAAGTACTATAGCAAAAACTCTACACTTGCACCCTTTAAATTGACTTGGAAAATCTTGTACAAGTTTTTGGTATCATTGTCGGGGACGACTATATGAGATTAGGTTACATTTTCTTTTCTTTGTTATTTTCCTATTAGTTGTACGTGTTTGCTTTCTTTATTTCGTTATTCATATTGACTTAGTTTAGTTTATTTCTGGAAAAAAAAATCCAACAAAAATTAGAAGGCAATAAAAAATCGAAAAAAAGGGAAAAATTTTGAAAACCCCTAAAAATTGAAAAATTTTTTAAAACAAATGGCAATTTTCTATTTCCCGCAATTTAAGCATGAAATATTTTGGCAATATTTGAGTAAATTGAATGAATTTCTTACCCAATATGTTGATCAATATTTTAAGAAATTAGAAATTGTGCAAGTGATTTTTAAGGTTCTTAATGATGAATATCGGAGTCATGTTGAGAATATGTACCTCGGAGGTTTAGGATATTTATTCACTAAGACTCCTAATGAAATTTGGGATTTCTTTAAATATTTGGCTTATGAGACTTGGGATTGTGAAAATGCCAGAGAGACCTTTAATTTCCTCATTCCTGATCCTTTTATGATGCAAACTACACCTTTAGATGAGATTCAAGTTTGGGAGTATACCTTGTGAGCACTCTCATGCTCCATATGTTCCTATTTCATGTGATTATTGTTATTCTACTGGCCATAATGCCAAGTCTTTCCTCAAATTACTTCTATAGACTCTAAAATTGGCCAAATTGGGCAAGAGATAAAAAGTTATAAAGAGTCCATGGAGAACATGACAGGAACTAGGAATGGCAACGGGTCGGATTCGGATCGGATACATGAACCTCCAAATCCGATCCAATTAACATTCGGATCCGAAAATCCGATCTGACTCCGATCCGATGGAGTCAGATCTCCAATCCGAATCCGATTCAAATCGAAGTGGATGAAATTCGAATCCGATCTGATCTAATCCAATCTGATTATAATTTTTTTTGCCATTTTTGCATTATTTTTTAATCTTTCTCACCATTTTTTGCATCATTTTTCCTTTGAAATAGTTAAGCAAACTTTACAATTTCAGTTAATATGCAATGCAAGTATGCAACAAGTAAATGACACCCAAATCCTCAAAGCTACATATTACATAGTCCATTCACCAAAGTCTTCATAACAAATAATAGAAATTACACACATTTCACAATCTCCAAATAACACAATAAACCAACTTAACAAAAATGAAAATTAGGAGTGCTAATGCTTCCAAAGCTCCTCATCTCAAACTTTCCAATCCTTCATGCTACCCATCAAAGTTAATTATCTCAACTTTGAATCTGCCATTTGTAAAACAATTAATATAAAATTAATTAATATAAAAATTAAAATTTTATTTTAATACATAGAAGTCATTAAAAAACAATAATTACCATGATTTTACTCTTCGAGTTGAGCATCACCATCCACATCTTCATCCTCATCAATTGTACCTAATGCGAGGGGATTGTCTTTCACAACATCTACAAACCAAATAGTATTATCAAATACAAGAATTATATATCATAGTTAAACAAGTATATATAAACCTGAACAAATACTTGATGACTTGCCTTGAAATAGCATAACTCGCCAACTTTGAAGACACATTAAAGCTTCAATTGTTGATGGACGGAGTCTACTACCATGTGCACTAATTAGTTTGCCACCTTTGCTAAATGTACTCTCTGAAGGAATAGTAGAAATGGGCACCGCAAGGACATCCTAAGCTATCTTCGAGAGGATAGGATATTTGCTTGAGTTTGCACTCCACCAAGTCAAAAGGCCGGATTTTTGTTCATCTAGAGCAATTCTATCCTCTTTCAAATAAGTTTCAACTTCAGATATATAAGTCCTTCTAGCTAGTATCTCCAGCACATGCTTATCCCATAAGTTCTCACAATCATCTATCTCATCCAATGTTCTTTTCCCACAACTAATATTTCACTCCATGTGGTTTAAAGAAGGAGACTCATATGTGGAATGCATCTTGCTTTTATAATCATTGACTAATTCAAACAATAATTCCTTGATTCTATCACATTCAAACTCATAAGAATCACCATAAATGAGATGAAAACAAAATGATACACATTCTAACTTCCTTCTAGGATCCAAAACTGAAGCTACCGCCAATATGCCATTAATTACATTCCAATACTTGTCAAACTTCTCAATCATATTCCTCGCCATGGACTCAATTACATTATTCCCACAAGATAACCATTTTCTCAATGCAAGTCTAATTTCACAAACTTTCTGAAAATACAAATTTGCTGTGGGATAATGTCTACCTGGAAAAGTTTCAGTTAAACAATGCCAACCTATTACAAATTTCCTTAGCCATTTGCCACTCATGTGGAGTAGGTAAAGCAAACTTTTCAACCTTTCCTTTACCTTTTTTCTTCAACCTAGTAAAAGCTTCTTTATACATTATTGCAGTCTCCAACATTTCATAGGTTGAATTCCACCTAGTCTCACAATCTAGCTCAAGCTTTTTCCCTCCACCAATCTTATAATACCTACAAGCATCTTCAAATTTTTCTACCCTTTTTGGAGTGGCACTCCAAAAAGCAATTGCACCTCTAACTTTCTTAATGGCATGTCCATTTATATCTAAACCATCTCTAATAATCAAATTTAATATGTGAGCACAACATCTCATATGCAAGAATCTACTATCCAAAATCAAGGTGGCGGGATCTAGCTTTTCTAACAAAGCCTCTATCACACCATCGTTAGTAGTACAATTGTCAATGGTGATGGTAGAAATTCTCTCATCCAAATTAAAATCAACCAAACATTCAAGTAATGCTTTGGATATTGTCACAGCATTATGTGGATATGGCACATATGCATACCTAATGCAATGTATAAAAATAAGAAATAAATTAGCAAAGTGTAAGAGTTATAAGATCACATTAAATATAAGAATCAAAGTCCAATCATCACATTAACCAAAAAAAATTCATCAATTAAAGAACATTCTTACCGAAGAAGATAACTTTGTAAAATCCAATCATCATCGATATAATGAGCCGGCACAGCCATATCCATTTTTTTGAGGCGTTGAAGTCCACACATCAGAAGTAATAGCAACCTGCCCTTCTTATGAAGCAATCAATTTTTTCAACTTCTCCTTCTCCTCCTTGTAAGCACGCATGATATCCGACTTTAAAGTATTCCTTGAAATAACTTTAAAATCGGGATTCAAACTATTTGAATATCTTCTAAACCTAATATGATCACCTATACTAAGAGGATACCCATGCAAACAATCATACTCCATAACTCGTGTCTTGTAACATCAGGATTAAACTTATATTTTCCAATTGAAGTAGAAGAACTATCCTTGGTAGTCGTTGCTCTCAAAATGCTTTATCTTACATCGACTTGATTTTTCACCTTAAAACACCTTTTCAAATGGTCTCTCAAATGTGTAGTTTCACTTTTGCTATCACCAACAAAATCCTTCTTACATCCATGACAAATTGCCCTCATTTTTCCTTTCATAATCCTTTTTTCAAAATGATCCTACACGCTTGAGGTTAGCTTCCTTTTACGCCCACTCTCTACATTAACATCATTTGTTTGAGCACTAACATGCTCAGGAATAGTTTGAGGTTGAGGAGAAGCATTATCTCTTTCACTAGGAGTACATGATTCTCCGTGCATTGATTCGATATCAATAGGATCGGAAGAGTCAGAACGACAAGTCATCTTAATTGCACTGTTAAAAAAAATTAATATGAATAAAGTACACTTATATGCAGCTTAGAAACAATTCATATCCATTTCAAAGGCATGACTTTAAACTCCAAAGAACAAAAACATCATTTTGTGCACTTTAACCTAATATCATAGTGACAAAAATAAAAATGAATCCAATCTCCGAGAGGGGTAAAAGAAGAAGCCATTGGATTAGATCATTGTACTATGGGTTTTTATTTAAAGCCAACATATTATAAGTTCGGATGAAATTCTCATCATGCCAATGGCATCCATCAACAAAAATCAACAAATTATAGACTGGTTACAACAATTCTCATCATGCCAACAAATCAACAGAAATCAACAAACTCGAACTCAAAAGTAATGGCGAGAGATTTCACAAGAATGAGAATTCAAAAGCACCTACCGAAGCAAAAAGAGATGCCGAAAAAAATGGCCAGAGATGCCAAAAAAATGGCCGAACACTGCTGCTTGGCATTTTAGAGAGAGAAAAGAGATCTACATCTGTGAAAAGGAGGATGAAAAATATCAAAAACTCAGATTTAATGCTTTGAAACCAAAAATTAACAACAAAAATGGTTACTAAGAGGAGGCGCGATGGGGAGGGTGGCGGTTCTGGCTAGTTGTTGCAGCGACCGCTGGCAATAACTCGACGTTGAGCAGCTGGTGACTCGTCGACGGCAAATCGATAAGGAGAGAGGGAGATAGACAGAGCATGGGTGGCTGGGTGTGTAGGGGAGTGAGAGAGTCGAGCGACGTAGCGAGGTTCGTGGAAAAACGAACCATTAATGGTGATTCGTGGCTGGGTGTTGCAGCAACCACCGGTAAAGAATCGACGGCGAGCAGCGGGTGACTCGGCGACAACAAACCGGCGAGGGGAGAGAGAGAGGGAGCATGGGTACTGGATGCGCAGTGGTCGGGGAGTGAGAGAGTCAAGCGAGAGGAGGCAAGGGGTCTTTTGTTAGGGTTTTCATTTTTCAAGCTTCAAGTTTGAACTAGTCTTGGGGTGTGGGCTGAGCCTGGCTGCTTAGGAATTAAACTGATTTTTTTTAATTAATTGGGTCGAATTTTTAATAGGATTGGAGGGGCCTAAATTCGAATCTAATCCAACTTGATTCGGATTCAGATTAGATTTTTTTAAATCGGATTCGAATCGAATTTTTTAGCCTCGGATTGGGTCGGATTTGTCTCAAATTCGGATCAAACTGCCATCCCTAACAAGAACACTCATTCACCAATTCTTAGAGTTGGTTAAAGGTCATGTAAAGAGTAGTATGCCTGTTTCACATGATACCGACCTTAGGGTACACTACAAAAAAATTCTATATAGTGATGGAAAATAGCATAATAGCGACGGAATTTTGATTTCAACGAGTAATTGGTGAAGAAAACGGGTTGTCAATTTTTCACTCGCTAAGTACCTGGCAATGGAATTCTGAAATTCTGTCACCTTCAGCGACGAACCCATAATAGCCTGGTTTTTGGCGAGGGCAAAAAGTCAGGGAAGTCAGCGACGGAATAGTATTCCGTCACCATTAGCGGTGGAAATACAGACAGAATTTCCGTCGCTAGTGGCGACTGAATACAATTTCCGTCACTGACTTCTGAGTTAAAAAAATAAAACCTTTGTTTCCGTCGGCAATCTGGTGCTCTATTTGTAACTTTTTTAAATAAAACGCTTTTTTTTTGGTCGCATCCCTCAGTACTTTAAATCCTTGCAAGAAATTTACAAAGAGTATTCACTCCATGAACATCCAACGGCTTTGAGTATGTCTTCATTCGAAGCATTCTCAATAATTTGCAAACTACAAACAGGTGGAATATCATATACAAAGAAAAATAGTTTTCAATTACACTTAACAACAAATCCAACAGTAAAAACCAACTGTTTTCAATTTACAAACCAACAAATCCCAAACAAAGGATATATACCACAAATCACAAATCACAAACAAACTACAAGTTCCTAGTTATTCTAAATGAAACTAAGAAGAAAAGGGAGAAGTAAGCACCGAGAGGAGGGGAATTAAGTGAGCACCAAGAGGAAGGAGAAGCAAGCACCAAGCCGTGAGAAGCACTAAGAAGTATGGAGGAGAACCACCAACTGGGGGAAAGTAACAAGTTACTCAATCACCAAGGTAAGGATCCTCATCCTCTTGATCCTCATCCTCATCCTCATCCTCATCCTCGTCCTCATCATGTTGTAGATGATGAGCAAAGTGTGGTTGAGATTCCAAGCAAGAAGCTTATTGCATTTGAAAAAAAGTTTGCAATCGCTGATCAATGCTCATCATGTGCTGGCTCAGTTCCTGGTTGCTTTGGGTGAGCATTTTGTTGGATTCCTCCAATTGCTTACATTTCTCCATAAGCAGCCGGTAACTTTCAGCTTGTGAAGTTAGATCACTCCCTAAGTTGGTTATTACATCCCTTAAATTATTTAGTTCTTGTTGCAAATGGCATATAACCTGTACCTGATGGCGGCCAGTTATGTGAAGTATGCATTAGTATAACAATTAAATAAACTTATCGTATAACCAAGTTCATTGAAACTTTAATATCAAAACTGTATCGGCTGGTTGAGTGGGACTGAAGTGATACGATTCTCTAATATTGGCAGCCTCATCGCCAATGCCATAAATACGGCCTTTTTTTATTCTTGTACGTCTTCACCCATAACTCATTTGGGCTTGGAAGTGTTTGGGATGGATCTTGAGAATTGTCATCCCCAGTCTCTTGAGAGTTGATTGCATTTTGAAATTCTCGTTCAAAGCATTCCTACAATATCACAACATTTGCAAAAAATCATATATGGTACAGTTAATGAAATTAAAGTATACGAGTTCAGTTTGAACTACTAATAAAGATTGAGAATTGAGAATAGCTTACGTATGTTTGTTGTGATTTCTTATCAGCCCAAGGGCCATCTTCTTTGCCATGGAGTTTGTGAGTGCGACTGAATAATTCAACAATTGTGGGATCCGTCTCAAATTGTTCCCTCTACGTGCCAAACAAAATTATATGACACACATGCCAAACCACATTCCAAGTGGCATAAAGCATTGAAATTAAAGAATTACATAGCAAATTTCATTACCAGACGCCTTCTATGCTTATGCATAAGTATCGAACCGCAGGTGTGAAGAGATGGATCACCACTTTCTAGAGTATCTAGTTGATTCTTTTGGGCTGTTTCACGTAATTTCTTGTATGCTTCATTTGCCCAGTGTTGTTGGAGTCCCTCCCATTGAGCATCACCAAGCCAAATAGGCTTCTTGTTGTGCTTTCGTGTTTTGCCAAGGAAGTTACTCAAGCGTGCATTGCTTCTGTTTTCAAAATTTTTCCTTATACCGTCCTTATAGACCGGATCCCAAGTAAACCACTTCTGCAATTACAAAGACAACAAACACATCAAATAATACAATAATAATTTATCAGGCTCACACAAAGTGTTAATATTTAGTGACTTTAGTTACCTTGGACTCTCTAAACTACAAATCCCATATAGGTTTGGGCACTTTACCCCAAGTAGGCCAAGCTCTATCATATTTTCTTTGAAATGTGAAAGAAATCCTACTAGCAGCACCTTCATTTGGGAGAAACCTAATTGAACAAAACACATCGAATTGATTAGTTGTTAATTAAATTACTTAAAGTTCAAAACATATAACAATTGAAGACTTATCCATTACCATCTGGCATAATATAAATATCTGTTCGAGTGCTCCTGTGACTAGATTGTGCTTCACTATCTCCAATTGCAAGGTTTTCTTGGGACTAGTTTGAGTTAGGGTCAATAGGTTGAGGAGTAGGGTGCACAGGGTTGAGAAAAGAGGAGTTCGATGCAATGTTATAGGCAAATTGATTGCACATGGTTATCTGGTTGGGAATATATGGGGTTTAATGATGGAAAGCCCCAAATTGGTTTAGGATTGGTCCGAAAAGACCTGGCATGTAAGCAGCCATTGTTGCTCCTGCCTGAAATGTGCTTTGAGGTACCTGGGGGGAAGGTTGATCAACGTCCATTGTAGTAGGATCTACGGCGGTGCTCCTATGCCCTTGTTCTCTACCTCGTGTAGAGGATTTACGTTGACGAGAAGTGGAATCCATACCTGAACTAGTTGACAGCAAATGCAAGTGCAAACATATAACAATTGCACATATCAACTGTTTACTGAAAACGATGTAATAGGTAGGTCACAGATATTTTTAAAATTTATTCATACAATAAAAGTAAAGTCACAACCAATAGTTTTCTAAGTAAGTACTGAAATACATAATAATTCATAAGCACTTAATCATATGCATCGTCATCATTGTCAATGTCATCATCATCATCATTATCATATAAATGCAAATTTTCCTCTACTTCATCTGTTTCATTCCCGTCATCCCACTCAGTCTCTTGATGACCCTCATCCTTCTCTTCCTCATCTATGTCCTCATTGACTTGAATACCTGAAAAACCTATTTTATCACTAACCTCTTCTGGTGGTGCACTTTCATACACTAATAATGTAGGGATAACATCATTCATAGGTTCGATGAGTGTCATCATGCCCGTTTGTTGGTAAACAGTAGGTAGAGTGTATTGCTTATCCACTCTCGCCCTTGATTTGCTTGGTATGAAAACAAGTCAATTGGCCCTATCTCTTAAGCGATCTAGATGTGGCATAAAGTATACTTGTGACACGGTGTTTGGGAAGATGAATGGGTCGTACTTTTGGTACCTCCTTGTGCGATGTCCCTCAATAAGTTTGCTTAGTTTGTGAGATCGTGTTCCATGATTCAATGTGAGATGAAACTACTTACAACTGAATAGCACACATCTTTTAAGTGGTTCGCCTACATACTCAATTTGGACAATATCGTTAAGTACGCCATAATAATCATTTTCAATATCGCCTTCTCCCATACCACATACACCAACACCACAATCATATGTTTTCTTTCCGATGCAGTGAGCTTCTGTGTGGAATTGAAATCTATTAACTCTATGTGTCACCCACGTTGACACATACCGATTTTCATGCTGCCCCATGTGATGGATGACATAAAACACCGTCCACCTTGAATGTTTCCATGCTACCCCCATCTAATGGATGACATAAAACGCCGTCCTTAGTTCTATGTTCATAATGCCATCTCATGTGCTCTGCAGTACTTCTTGAAGCATACAATATCTGAGGTCGAGGTTTTAACGGCAAGTAAAGCATCCTTGAGCATGGCAATGGATTTTGATTTCTTCGTTGTGACATTTGCGTCTTCCATCTTGAATGCCCACAAAATTTGCATGCATCTAGGTTTGCGTCCTCCTTAAAAAATAAGATGCGACCTTTACGGAAACAGTTAATGTGTACCACATCAATGTCGAGATCTTTAACAACTTTCTTCGTTTGCCCATAATTGTTTGGCACGCGGTTGTTAGGTAGATACATCTCTTTCATTAGTTGAACAATTTCATTAAAACAGTTTTGTGGCATGTTATAATCATATTTGATACTCAATAGTTTCACAGCAACAGAGAGGTCACTGTGAGTGGAACAACTATCGTATAAGAGTTGTTGAGCAGCTTAAATCATATTATAAAATGGTTCTGTGCAAGTGCTTGACTCATCCTCCCAACATTTTGATTTGCAATTATAGCATCACCAATCATGTACTCCATATGATCTACGTAGGATTCATTGTAGTCATTATTAATATGACTTGAACCTCCAACTTTGGAAATTTCACTATTTGAATGCCCAAAAATCATATTACTGAGACCTTACTTCTCCATGACTTATCCAAAACCAATGCCACTTCACAAAACCCTTACACATAAGGTGCATTTTGACCTCATCGGGTGTTAAGTTCACCCTATTTCTGCATTTACCACAAGGACATCTATACTTTCTCCCATTCAGAAGCTCTGTTTGCCTACAAGAAAATTCATCAAATTGATTTACTCCATTTAAAAATTCTTGCGTATAACCACTACGATCAGACAATAATCTATTATACATCCACCTATGATGCAGAGGACCATTCATATTCTGCTCAAACAACAATAGCCACATAAGTTATTGGATAAGAATTAATCTTAATTTAAATAGTAATAATTACACAAATTACTCAATTATATATTACATATATATACCCATAAACTTCTACAAATATACTTATATTTTAACGAATTTTCGAAAATTAGTAATTCATCTAAACTTGAGCATTTCATTCCACCAACATCAAATTTTAACTTAAAATTACCAAACCTGAACCTAAATTACATTGGGCAAAATCTTGAAACAAATTAGAGCAATAACTTCACACAAAGATCACATTTCAAGAAAATTATGAACTAAAATATTTCATTCCACCAACAAATCAAATTTTAACTTCAAATTACCAAGCCTAAACCTAAATTACATTGGGCAAAATCTTAAAACAAATTAGAGTAATAACTTCATACAAATATTACATTTCAACAAAATTATGAATTAAAACATTTCATTCCACCAACATATCAAATTTTAACTTCAAATTACCAAACATAAACCCTAAATTGCATTGAGCAAGATCTTGAAACAAATTAGACCAATAACTTCGCACAAATACCACATTTCAACAAAAATATGAGCTAACTATGAAATTTAAACAATGTAATACGAAAATTTGTAGAAATTAAAACTACTTGAAGTGAGAAACTTACCTTAATTTCACTCAAAACAACCGGCAATGGACAGCTGTGGGCGCCAACGACTGACGGCGACAGCGGGGATGGGCGGTTGATGGCGGCTGGCGGTCACAGGACTTGGCAGAGCTCTCTTTCTCTCTCTCGCCCCCTCTCTCTGGTTTGTTTGCGAGCAAATGAAATGAAGAACCAGATCCGGTTCTTTTAATTTGAGCGGCGACGGATGGGTGACGGAAATTCCATTGCCCAACACTGAATTTTTTTTAAAAAATACCTGGCGACGAATATTCCGTCACCATACAAAATTTGTTTAAATGTCAACGGAAATTTTCTCGCTAGTTTGAAATAAATTAAAATTTTATTTTCTTGGCGACGGAATATATTGAAAACTGGCGATGGAATTACTTGTCCGTCGCTAATTCCGTCGCTCAGTCTAAGTTATTTCTAATACAATTTTTCCATCGCCATTTTCATCGCTCATTCCATTGTTATTCTAGTCCATCGCTGAATTCCGCGTTATTATGTGCTTTTTTAGTAGTGGTAGAACCTACCTCTTACAAAGGTTGTCTGTTGGGTGATTTTTCGTCTTACTACCCTTTGAGTTCCAAATCTGGAGTTGATAATCCGTTATGTGACTTTGAGGTTAAGAATGACATATTTTCACCTTCTTTTGCATATGCATCTCCCCTTAACACTAGCTCTTCTTTGGACACGTCCAAGGATGTCCCAATTATCCCCGACCCGTCTCTTCCTTTGGTTCTCTTAGAAGAGCTCGAGGAGGGAGATGGATTTGAGACTAATGCTAGTTCTGATGATCAGTGTGGCATATTGTTGAGTCAGATGATACCTTTTCTGAGAACCATTCTCTTGATGAGCCTTCTGTTGTGGAGTTTAGGGAGGTCACACCTCCTAAGGAGCTTATAGATCCCATTTACGTCGAGTCTTCCCTTGACTTAGCTCGCACGCCTCATGTTTCATCCTTTTCTTCTTCCCTCACCATTTTTCTGCCTTCATTCAACCCTCATGAGTCTAATTTTGTAGAGTCTGAGACTTTTGTACTTGGTAGTCCTTATTTAGATTAGACTCTTGATGATAGTGTCATAGAGAGACTCGAAGATCACTTTGAGGTGAAGGACTTGATTTTAGTCATCCTATAAGCTTTAATTTTCATATTTTATTTGATTGGCCTTGCCTTAGTCCTTTTCCTCCCCTCTTAGAGATATTAGACTTCATGTAGGTCATTCAGACCACTCTAAATGGTTTATGCATTCATGTAGTCACATTATTATTAGACCATTGACTAGTGTGTCTGCATCTACACATCTCTCTTTTGATTGAGCTGAGAGATTTGATAAGCTTAAGAGAGCCTTAAGTTTCATTCCATTTATGCACTTTATTTCAGCTAAACCTCCTATTTCTAACTGCTTTCATTTTTGTGAGGATTGTGCCCGATTGTTTAACAAGTTGTTGTGAGCATTGGTTTGTTTCGATTAGTAGCAGCTTGTGAGCTGAGATGGAGTGACTGATGCTCTATAGACCTCCTCGACATCAACTGAGTGAGGCATTAGTTTGTATACAATTAGTATCTAACCTGGTATGATCGTTTCACCCCTTCCCTATTCTCATTTTGCTTTTCTTTTCTTTCTTTCTTATACATAGTTGTGGATATTTAGGTTGTGATTGTGTTGGTGACCCCTTCCCTATTATTTCACTTTTTTTTTCTTTCTTTCTTGTACATAGTTGTGGATGTTTAGATTGTGATTGTGTTGGTGATCGATTTTGAGGAGAAATTTGAGATTTGTTGAGCTGAGTTGGCTATGATCACTCTTGGTTGTGCTATGCATTTTAATATTGGTGGTGTATTTTGTTTTGTGAATACTTGTTAGTCCTTTGGTTGAATAGTTGTGGATATCTAGGATTCTGTGTGTTATGGTGTTCTATTTGATTGTTATTTAGTAGCTTATTTATTTTGGGTATTTTTGTTTTTTAGGTGTTTTTATTTCTTTAGTTTTGTGAGTACTTGTTTTTTGTTTGCTTTGTTTTTGTTTAATATTTTGTGTTTTTTCCCTTTTCTATAGTGGTTTTGTTTTTGTTTTATATTTTGTTTTTCTTTTGTTTGGTTTTGTTTACGGTTTCCTTTTGTTTTCTTTTGTATTTAGTAGTTCCTTGGCTTTGTTTTATTTTTATTTTGGCGATATTGATTTTGTAATTTGTTTTTGTTTTTGTTTTTGTTTTCGTTTCTATTTTGGTGGTGTCCTAGTTTGTACATACTTGTGAGTTAGTGTTGGTTTTCTGGTTGTATAGTTTATGTGATTACTTTTTGGCACTTTAGTTCCCACAATGAGGATATTGTGGAGTTTTAGTGTGGGGGTGTGGTGCCCATTTATACATATTTTTCAAAAATGTTCACAAATTCAAAAAAAAAATTTCTTTTTTTGGGGATCTGCTTTCTTTCATAGGTGATTGTGATCCTATGTTGCTAGGTTGTTGATTTATATATAAATAGAGTTTGCATGATGGGATGTCTAGTTGAAGATGTAGATTCTTTTTTCATAATAACTGTTAGGATGTTCTAAGTGATAAACTAAAAGCCACAAGCGTACAACTTTCGCTGTAGTACTTGAGGGTCGTATCCTCGGGGACGATGGAAGAGATTTAGGTCATTGAAATTTCTAAAACTGACATTACCTAAACCTAAGGAGATACTTGATTTAGAAAATTTCAATTAAGCAATTAATAGGACCTTAACTAAAGAAATAAGCTAGTGACAAGGACAACTTGAAGAAATAACCATTATTAAACCTAAGTAATCAAACCAAGCTACTGAACGCATTCAACCAACCAAATCAAACCAAACCATTCGAACAATCAAAACCATTCAAAACCTAAGTAATCAACGAAACCATTCGAACTAAATTAACTTAACTACTCAAATCAACTAATCAACCAACTACTAAATCAACTAATTCAACTTAACTAAATTCAGATTATTATTCAATCAACCAAACAAACCATCATCATCATTCAACATCAATGAAGCTATCCCACGAGATCAAAATCAGAACCATCATCAACCAACTATATCATTCAAGCAAACTAAGCAAACCATTCAAATTAGCTATTCAAACCATTCACCATTCAGAGCACCATTCCAACAGCGACACTAATATTTGAATCATCACAAAACCATCATATTCTATCCACAAAATCGAAACCATAATATCAACAAAACTAAAACCAACCATTAATCATACCTAATAATCGAACCTATGTAACTGATAATAATAACAACTCAACCCAGCTCAAACCAAGCTAATCAACTGTATCAATCAATGACCCAGATTAAGCTATTTGATTTTCACAAGGCTTTTGAAGCAATTAAAGGAGAAGTGAGAGGAGCAGAGAGCAAACCAAAATAGAGATTGAGTGCATTCAAGGCTCGGCACAGGGGAGAAGATTAGCCAAAACCACTGTCAACCAGACCAACCCCAGCCTTGTCTCTCACCGTGAAAAACGCCAGGGCTAGCATTGACCACAACTGAAGAGGGGAGGGGGAGAAAAAGGAAAAACTTGACTATCCCTGGCCAAAATCACTACAATGAAAACTTAATTCATACATATCAACTGGAATTCGACAAAATCGGCATTCGATCACATCAAAATCAACCCACAGCTAACTAACAGCAAACCCTAACCCTAGAAATTGAAACGAAATGCGTCTGAATTTGAGAAAACAAAATTACCAAAATTAAACTAACTAAAGCCTAAGATTGTCTAACCAAACCTAAAACCTTGATTACCTCCTTCAATGGCGTCGCTGCCTTCGATTTATACTGAGCCCAACTTTAATCGCGCCCATTGATTTCGCAGCTTGCGTGGATGGTGGAGATGAGGGACAGTGATGGTGGTGTACTGGCTGTTCATGGAGCGCCGTTGGTGGGGCGCGTGGTGTGCTAGCAGTTTGAGGGGGTGGATGATGATGTTGTGGTGAGGATGAAGACGAAGGAGTCGGGCTTCTCTGGTTTTGGGGGGCTGAACGTCGAGTGAGGAGAGAGAAGAAGAAGTAAAAAGGGGGGAAGGAAATAATAAGGATCACGTGACTCACACATGGAGGGGGGTAAGTTAGGAGATCACGTGACTGGCACATACGGGCTGGGGGTTAATTTTAGGTTTGCTATTATTTCCTTTTTTTCCCTTTTCTTTGGGTTGAAAAAATGTTGGGCCTAGCAATTCGGATCGGCTTGAGTGAAGTTGGCCCAATTCTTCATTTCCAGTATTTTTCTAGTATTTTTTGCATTTTTTTCATAATTATTTTCATTTTATTCAAAAACTACAAAATAAAATCAAATCAAATAAAAACCTAAAAATAACAATTATAGCGAGCATAAAACAAGTGTAAAAGTACCATAAAAATGACACATTTTTGGCGCGAACAAATGCCCCCACACCAAGATTTTGCTATTCCTCGAGTAAAATAACTAAACTAATTAAAAGAAAATAAAAAATAAGAGAAGAAAATTGTAACTCACTGTCGTAGGAATCACGGTTGCATTTAGCGTATGCAACAAGCCCTTTAAACCCCTCAGTCTCCCAAGTGGACGAGTGAGGTCTCATGAGGGTTTTCAGGTGAACTACCCACAAAAATTATTTCGAAAATAAAAGAAAATCTTTTTGGTTTTTTTTTTTTTCAAAACTAATATATACAGAGTTAGGGAAAGATATGCATACGTTCTAATCAACTAAATCACCCATGTAACCAAGTTATTGACCTGCATATACACAGAAGGTACTTCAAAGCCCTCTACCTCCTAAATGACATCAGAGCTCTAATTTTTCACCCCATTGAACATCAAGATTCTGAATCCATCCTGGTGCTCGTGTGCAAGTGTATCACCATCCCAGGGCTTAGATTTACCAGAGTTAGACTCAATCCCACTTGGTTGACACAGCTAGATTATTATCATACTAACATTGGAAGCAAGTTTTCCCAGTAGCAATATTGCCTCAAAGGATATTACCCAGTAGCACGTGCTTCAAAGGATAACGCCTAGTAGCGCATGCCTCAAAGGGATACTTTTCATTCCAAATTTTATTCCATCTCTTTTTCTTTTCTTTCTTTATTCAAAAATCATTTTTTTTCAAAATTTTTTTCAGAGTAATCATATCACAAGCTAGTAGGAGAATCATTCATGGAAACCTAAGACCTAAAGATAATAATGAAGGAATAAATAAGGATTAGATTACACAACCTATACTGGATACTGGGGTTAGAACTGGGGTATAGAATGTCACACTGAGGTTGGAGACTTCTCTTGCACATCCTACTTATATACAAGATAATAACCAAAGTATAGGCGATTCAAGCTAATCAGACATAATACAAACATTCCCCAAAAACAAAACGAAAATTCTTTTTGAATTTTTCAAAAATATTGTCAAAAAATGGGCACCTCACCCTCACACCAAAACTACACAATGTCCTCATTGTGGGAACTAAGGCGCTAAAAAGTAAGCACATAAGCTATATAACTATAAAATCATATGAAACCACAAATATATACAAACTAGGACATGATAAAAATAAAAAACCAAAGACAAAAATGAGCCAAAATCAAAATGAAAACTACAACTAAAACCAAAACAAAAATAAACATACATATTTACAAAAACCAAAAACCAAAATCAAAGTCAACACTAAAATCACAAAAGTCAAAACTAAAAACCAATTCTAAAACAAGAACAAAGCCAAAACCAAAAACAAAATCAAAGCTAAACTAAACAAAACAAAACTAGACTAAAGCACACATAATCACCAAAATAGAAACAAAACAAGACTAAGGGGCTACAAAATACCAAACTATATCAAAAGAAACCTAAAACAAAACAAAATACAAAAAAAGAAAGAAAAGCTAAAAACAAAACAAAAACACTAAAATACCAAAAAGGAAACAAAAAGAAACTGTGAAACAAAAATTAAACCAAAGAAAAATCAAAACTTGCTAAATTAAAACAAAACACAAAACCAAGGAAACAAAACACAAAATTAAGGAAACCAAACAAAGGAACTAAAGCATACACAAGAACAATCCTAATTATTCACAACTACTCACAATCCTAGATATCAATAACTAACAAATATTCACAAAATCATAACACAGCCTACGGTGATCACAGCCCACATGGCTCAACAAATTCCAAATTGCTCCTCAAGATCGATCACCTGTATATTCACAGTCCTAAATATCCACAACTAAGTACGAAAAGAAAGAAAAGAAATGAAAAAGAGAAGAATGAAGGGTAGAACGATCATACCAGGTTGGATACAGGTTGTACCCAAACTATGCCTCACGAAGAGGATGCAACATGAGGCTTATGGAGCATCAACCACTTCATATTGAGCTGAAAAATGCTACTCAAATCAAAACTCGTTAAAGCATGTAGTAGCTTATCAAACAAAGAAGCCCAACTCTCAATCACATAGAAACAGTGAATAGTAGTGAGTTGAAACCAGAAAGAGTACATCCATATAGCCAATAAAGCACAAGTAAGGGTCCGTTTCAACTTATCGAACAGTTGGGCCTAATCAGAAAGGAAATGAACATACTTAGAATGAGCCAGTATGGAGGTCATTGGCCTAGAAACTATATCAGCATGAACGACCAATCTAGACAAGGGGTGCACATTTCACAAGTCTGTTAAGTCCAATATGCGCATAAGTCTGGTCTAAAGCAAAATTCTTTATAGCAATGATCTCAGACTCAACAAATTCAAACTTGCAATGTTCAAAAAGGAAGTCAGTTTGGATGGGGTCAAAAGAGAAGGTCTCATAATCAGCACAAACACCATAATCAGAACTTCCATGGATATCAAACTCTCAAAAAGATTCGTATTCCACATACAGAATATTATCATCTAATTTAAGTAGAAGGTAAGGAATAACGGAATCAAAGGAGAATGATTCATATTCAACATGAACACCCACATCAAGACCTTCAGTATCATCAAATCCACATGAAAAAGATTCATATTCTGTATAAAGAATATCATCATCAAAGTCCAAAATAGTGAGTTCAATTAGCTTATCACACAACTCCTGTGAAATATCTTTCGAATCATCTAAATCATGAAGCTCAACTTCAAGTGTGATACTTATATCTAACTCACTAGCAGTATCAGATTGTTCACCCACATCAAATTTACAAAAGTCGTTCAGAGTGGTGGGTAGGTCAACATAAACTAAGATATCTTCAGTGACATCTTTAGGTGAGCTAGTGAGGGATACAAGGTCTGTTGATAGAGACGTACAGAGGTCACTCTCTTGTTCTAGATTAGGCAAACACATGTGTTCATTCAAATCAGGCCTAGCAAAATAAGAGAGTTCAAAATCATCATAGAGACTAATGTCAGGTTTAGGAGATCCTAAAATAGAATCAATCTCACTATAAGTCTCCTTATTTTGGTTAAAACATTAAAAATATGCAGCAATTCTTGCTTTCATGGTCTCTATCATTTGTTCAGTCAATTCATTAATCTTCTTTTCAAAACTTGCACACGTAACATCAACATAAGCACGGTAAGGACAAATATGAGCATCATGATCAGGAGACTCACAATAATCGCACAAAACAAGAGGCATATAGTAGTCATATGAGTCATTTGAATTGATTAAATGGTCTGACGGGTAAGAATTAGCATGAAAATCATACTCTCCATGACCTGGGTATCTAAAAGTCTCGTTAGCTTGTTCAAACGCAAAGGTTTCCCAAGCTAATTTTTCAAAAAAATCCCAAACTTCATCTTGCATTTTAGATAATAATTCTATTAAACCTCCAGGACAAATTGATGCAACACTTTGACTCAACATTTGGACCGACAACAATGACCTCACAAATTTTTCATTTTTCAAAACTATGATTTAGTTGAGCACGATATTCATTAAGCCTTGAAAGATAACTCCCAAAAGGTTCATGCTCATATTACGGGATAAAAAAAAACTGGCATGTGAAGTTTTTAAAGTTTTTAAAGTTTTTCAATTTTTGAGGGTTTTCTAATTTTTCTAATGTTTATGGGTTTTTGGATTTAAAAATGTTTTTGTGGTTTTCGAGTGTTTCTAATTTTTTTTTTCAATTTTAGTCTTTTTCCATTTTTAGTGATTTTGAAGTTTTTCAATTTTTTTTTGATTTTAACTTTTCTAATTTTTTTTGGATTTTGGGAATTTTCAAGAAATAACCAAACTAAATGGCAATTGATGATGAAACAGGCTAAACAAAGTAGAACATTGGCAACTAAGAAGCAAATAGCTAAGAAAACGAAAATATGACCAAATCTTATGCCGTTGTCCCCAACAACGGCGCCAAAAACTTGTTGGAATATTTTAAATGATAAACTAAAAGCCGTAAGCGTACAGTTTTCATTGTAGTACTTGAAGGTCGTATCCTCGGGGACGATGGAAGAGATTTAGGTCATTGAAATTTCTAAAACGAACATTATCTAAATGATTTAGAAAATTTCAACTAAACAATTAATAGGACCTCAGCTAAAGAAATAAGCCAGTAACAAGGAGAATTTGAAGAAATAACCATTATTAAACCTAAGTAATCAAATCAAGCTACTAAATGCATTCAACCAACCAAATCAAACCAAACCATTCGAACAATCAAAACCATTCAAAACCTAAGTAGTCAACGAAACCATTCGAACTAAATTAACTTAACTACTCAAATCAACTAATCAACTAATTCAACTTAAGTAAATTCAGATTATTATTCAATCAACCAAACAAACCATCATCATCATTCAACATCAATGACGCTATCCCGCGAGATCAAAATCAGAACCATCATCAACCAACTATATCATTCAAACAAACTAAGCAAACCATTCAAATTAACCATTCAAACCATTCACCATTCAGTCAGCACTATTCCAACAGCCACACTAATATTTAAATCATCATAAAACCATCATATTCTATCCACAAAATCGAAACCATAATATCAACAAAACCAAAACCAACCATTAATCATACCTAATAATCGAACCTATGCAACTGATAATAATAACAACTCAACCCAGCTCAAACCAAGCTAATCAACTATATCAATCAATAACCCAGATTAAGCTATTTTATTTTCAGCAAGGCTTTTGAAGCAATTAAAGGAGAAGTGAGAGGAGAAGAGAGCAAACCAAAACAGAGATGGAGTGCATCTAGGATTCGACACAGGGGAGAAGATTAGCCAAAACCACTGCCAACTAGACCAACCCCTGCCTCGTCTCTCACGGTGAAAAACACCAGGGCCAGCATCAACCACAACCGAACAGGGCAGGGGGAGAAAATGGAAAAACTTGACTATCCTTGGCCAAAATCACTATAATAAAAACTTAATTCATACATATCAACTGGAATTCGACAAAATCAGCATTCAATTACATCAAAATTGAAACCCATAGCTAACTAACAACAAACCCTAACCCAAGAAATTGAAACAAAAAGCGTCTGAATTTGAAGAAACAAAATTACCAAAATTAAACTAACTAAAACCTAAGATTGTCTAACCAAACCTAAAACCTCGATTACCTCCTTCAATGGCGTCGCTGCCTTTGATTTATACCAAGCCCAACTTTAATCACGACCATTGAGTTCGCAGCGTGCGTGGACGGCGGAGATGAGGGACAGCGATGGTGGTGTGCTTGGCTGTTCATGGAGCGTTGATGGTGGGGCGTGTGGTGTGCTGACAGTGTGAGGTGGTAGATGATGATGTTGTGGTGAGGATGAAGAAGAAGGAGTCAGGCTTATCTAGTTTTGGGTGCGGCTGAATGTCGAGTGAGGAGAGAGAAGAAGAAGTAAAAAGGGGGGAAGGAAATAATAAGGGTTACGCGCCTCGCATATGGAGGGGGTAAGTTAGGAGATCACGTGACAAGCACATACGGGTTGGGGGTTAATTTTAGGTTTATTATTATTTTCTTTTTTTTTCTTTTCTTTGGGCTGGAAAAATATTGGGCCTAGCAATTCGGATCGGCTTGAGTCAAATCGGCCCAGTTCTTCATTTCCAGTATTTTTCTTTTATTTTTCGCAATTTTTCCATAATTATTTTCATTTTATTCAAAGCCGACAAAACAAAATAAAATCAAATAAAAAACTAAAAATAACAATTATAATGAGCATAAAACAAGTGTGAAAGTACCATAAAAATGACACATTTTTGGCATGAACAATAACCCTGCCTCATATGTGTGATTTTGTGCCTACTTTTGCTCACTTTATTGTCAATTCTTCGGGTCTTGTTGTAAGTTGGCATGTGAAGTTTTTGTTTGTCGATGTTGCCTTCTAAGCTTTTAAAAAATTTAAAAAATGCGATAAGAAGGGAAAAAAAACCTATAAAAATGAGTACAAAAACTTAGGCATTAATGTTCAAAGTCGCTATCTTTATTTTATATCTTTAATTGGCTTGAATATGTGTTATGTTACTTAATTACACATCTATTTGGGCAATGAGATAAGTGAAAAAAAAGAGGAAAAAAAATGGAGCAAAGAAGTCAGTTAGGCAAGGAAATGGTGATCATGTCAATGTTAGTAACTTGATTCATAAGGGATTATACACATTTGCACATGCACTAAGGCGTACATATCATTGCATATTGTGTGTGAGGTGAAAAGTGAACATTCAAATGCATTTTGTGACTAGATTATCTTCTGACTGTACATTATATTTGTATATAATTTGGTGATTTGGTTACTAAGGTGATGCAATAACCTAAGTCGTGTACATAATTTCCCCAATTATATGTATAAATGATCATGCTTTGAAAAATCAAATAGATTTTCCTTTAGTTTTAAAAAGATTTTTGTGAGTATTTCACTTGAAAATTCTCAGGAGACCTCACTTATCCGCTTGGAAAATCGAGGGTTTAAAGGGATTGTTGGATACACTAAATGGAATCGTAATTCATATGAAAGTGAGTTAGGATTTTCTTTTTCTTATTTTCCATTTATTTTTAGTTAGTTTAGTCTGTATTACTCAAGGAAAGCAAAATCTAGGTGTTGGGGTATTTGTTTGCGCTAAAAATATAATATTTTTACTATATCTTTATACTTAATTCATGCCTGAAATAATTATTATATTTAGATTTTTATTTGACTTTGCTTTATTTTATAGGTGATGAAAATTTCAGAAAAAGTATGAAAAAGATGAAGATCAATGTTGCAAAATGAAGAATTGGATCCAGAACCCAACCATTAACCTCGGCCCATTTCCTACTCTAGCCCAAAAGCAAGAAAAGAAGAAAAATAAAAATAAACCAAAAGTCTAAAACACCCCTCGCGGCCTCCTCACGTGACCCGCAATCCCTCGTTTTCTTCTTCTTCTCTCTCTCTCTCTCTCTCTCGCGTGCGCGCGCTCGCTATAGAACCCCCAGTCTGCCCCCATCTTCTTCATCTTCATCTACTGCAACACTATTGAACACCGCCATCGAACACCAGCATCCGAACGATACACACCATCATCAGTGTGCTCTACCAACGTACACCAAATCCCATGCCCTTTTCATGGGCAGCGCATCATTCATCTCCATCGTCCACATCAACTCGTAATCGGACGACCATGAACAATCTGGAAGAGGCTATAAAACGAGGCAGCAACCCGATTGGAGGTAATCTAGGTTTAATTTTATGATTTTAGTTTCAGTTTCAGTGTTAGTATTTTAGGGTTTGAGTTTTAGCGTTTTCTGTTTTGGTTTTCAATTTCAAATCCATTTGTGAGTTTTCGATTTCTTATATTTTGGATTCAAACCTTTAAACATTTAATTGTGGTTCATTAGTTTGGAATGGAATTCGTAATTTAGGGCTTGGATTTGCTTGCTTGATGATTTGATTTTGCTAGCTATCTTTCCCCTGTTTTTATGCTCTTTAAGCTCGAATGTTGGATTCATGGTGATTCTGCCATTTTGTGCAAGTGTGAAGCTTGTCTTTGGCTTTGTTCTAGGTTCATTTCAATCCCCCACCCCTGTTCTTCCTTCGCTATTTCTCTTAGATTGGAGTTGTCGATTCTATCTTCCATTTAGGGAGGTAGCTTTTAGTTTCAGTGTTTATGTGGGTATGTCCCTGCTATGCTCTGTTCTGGGTTTTTAAATGCGAAAAACATGAGTTTGGACCTCCGTTGATGGAGGTGGGTTTGAAGTTTGAGTTGAGTTGAGTCAAGGCTGGGCAAAGCCTAGAGGCTGTGATGCCCTGCTATTCTTCACCCTTTATTTCGTTCTGCTTCTTCTTCCCTCCCCTATTTAGCTTTGTTTTGAATTTTAGTTTCAATGCTTGATTGTGACTTTGTTTTCTGCTATTGTTTCCAGTTTTATCAGATTATGATGCTCATTCATATTTCTAGTTTTATGAGGGTTAGTTTGGGTTCTCATTATGTCAATCTTGATTTTGATTTAAAGTCCCTATATTATAGCTCGCCTAGTGTAATATTATTGGTTGTTAGTTGAGATAATGTGGTTGAGTTTGGTTTTGGTATTTTATCTAGTTTAAAGATCATTCATATTCTATTAGAGTATGTGAATACTTAGGGATTATTTACAAGTAGATCTATTTAGCAGTAGTTGTTTATTGCTTTAATTAATTTAGAATGATGATAGATTACTTTATTTCGGTAGCTAGTGGCCTAATTCTATCCATCATCCCTGAAGAGATGACCCTCTAGTACTATAGCGAAAGCTGTACACTTGTGGCCCTTAAATTCAGTTGGAAAATGTTGTACACTTGTTGAACCCTATCTACACTAATTTAAGGTTTTTTTTTTTCCTTTTGCCAGGCATCATATGTTTATCTTAAGCAAGCCATTCCTCTCATCAATATATTTGAGGTACTATTATCTGATCTTAATCCCAGCATGATGGCTTTACTGTTTGCTATTCTGTTATTGTGAGAGAAATGCAAGAAGAGATGAATTTCTCTTGCATTTCCAAGGCCTTCACACGGAATGTCCTCGGGCCCAGATAATGTTTTGTGTTTATGTTGCAATTTTCAGAAACCAATGCATCATAAAAGTAATTTTTCTGTGCCTATATATTGTTCCCTTATTCCCTTAAGCACTCAAATTCTATAAGTCAAACATTGGGGGCAGTTCTAATTGCATTATCATGGGAGTCCCCTCTTTGCGCAACCATAATCATGATCAATGACCCAGTTGCAAGCAACCTTGCTTCGGGAGTGATTATTGTTCATGAATGGTTTATGTTGATTTGCTTATGGCAAGGAAGTGAGTTCACCTATTTTATCTCAACCTTGCCCTCCAAGGCTGTGCTACAGAAATTCTTCGGGATTAGTATTTTGAATCTTAAAGCATATAGTCCTTTTGAAGTTTTTATGCTTAGTAGGTTGGATTGTACACAATTGATTTACATTAGCTATTCCATGACCATATTCCTAGTAAAGGGAATCTTCCTATGTTTGTATTAATATGAAAATCATACATTGGAACACACAAGGAGTTAAGAAAACGTAGGTTACTTACGAAATTAAATTCCTGACAAGCACTCACAAAGCTGTTATTGTTTTTCTATTGGAAACTATGGTTAATGAAACTAATATATAAAGAATTTTCCTGCTATTGGGCTACGAACATTTTGAATACATCCTCCCAAGTAACCACTCAGGAGGCCTTGCAGTACTTTGGAATAATGGTAACATCCATGTGTCGGTCTTAATTAAGGAACAAAGAGAGATTCATATGCTAGTTCATGACCTAGAAAAAGCACAGAACTCTATTATTTCTAGTGTTTATGCTCTAGCTCAAAATAGGGACAAGGATGATTTTTGGAAACATCTTTCCTAAATGAACAGTATTATCAATATCCCCTGGTGTCTTATAGGAGACCTTAACGAGCTAGCTTGTTCAAATGACAAAGTTTTTTGGGGGGGGGGGGGACAGCCCCACATTCTGATAGATGCTAACCCCTTAACGGATTCCTTTCTTGTATTAATGCGGAGACTTTGTAAGTGTCACGTTATTTTTTTACATTGGTTTATGAACAACTAGATTGACCTGTTGTTAGAAATGACCGGGCTTCCTTGTATCCAAATGCCCATGAAGTCCATGGAAGTTTTACATGTTCAAATCATTGCCCCTTATGATGTCCAACACCTTTCAACATTCATGAACCAAGGCATTCCCATTTAGATTCCAGAATTTTTGGTTTAATTACCAGAATGTCAATACTATAATTGTTAAAGCATGGAAAGCTATGCAAAAACTCAAAAATGTCAAAATTGAGATGAAGGAGGGGACCAAGAAATTTCTAGGCAATACTTACAACAAATTGGCAAAAGACACTTGTAAAATTGATTATGTGGAAAGGAAACTTCTACATGATCCCAACAACCATAGACTTAATGCATGGTTGCATTGACCCCTCAAACGGAGAGAGAAGCTCCTCCTTTTTAACCAAAAATACCGGGAAAAAATGGCTAGAAAAGAATGTCCGGTGAATGCGGATAGAAAGTCTAGATTTTCCAATCTAGAGCTAATTCTAGGAGAAAGAAAAAATCGATAATGAAGACCAAAGATGAATGTGATATCTGGATTGACGATCAAAAAATGATCACCAACAAATTCATTTCAGACTATGCCCATAGATTTAAATTGGCTCATGGCATGAGTAGAATTATCCCCGAGTTGGGTCTATGTAAAATTCTGTCAGATCTTGATAACCAAGATCTCATTAAATTGCCAAACTTGAAGGAAGTAAAAACTGCTCTTTTTAGAATAGACTCAAATAGAACACTGGGACCTCATGGCTTTGGTGCATGATTCTTCAAAAATCATTGGCATATTATTAAAAATGACCTCTTTAATAGTGTTATTGAAATCTTTACCAATGGAAAGATATTGATGAAAATTAATCATGCTTCATAGCTCTTATTCCCAAAGTGCCTAACCTTGGACAGATAAGCCAGTACAGACCCATTAGTCTATGCTCTACTATTTATAAAGTCATTTCCAAAATACTAGTTAGTAGGCTGAGACCTCTTCTTGACAAATTAATCTCACTGTTCCAAAGTACCTTTATACATACTGGGTAGATCAATACATGACAACATTATGCTTACATACGAAATTATGCATAAATTTAGAAACTTGAAAACCAAGATGGCTTGGACAACTATCAAATTGGATATTGAAAAAGCATATGGCATAATTGAATAGGATTTTGTCATCAAAGTGCTCCAAGAAATGGGTTTTCATGCAACATAGAATGCATGGATTAAAGAATGTATATGGTCAGTTTCATATTCACTAATTGTTAATGATGAAGCAAATGGGTTAATTAAACCTATGAGAGGGATTTGACAAGGCGACCCACTTTCTCCTTATGTCTTCATTTTATGCATAGAAGCACTTAATCATATTCTCTATTTAGAAGCTAATTCTAGCAAATAAGAATTAAATTAAGCCCGAAGGGTATTAAAATTCCTTGTCTACTCTCTGCAGGTGGTTGCATGCTTTTTTGTAAAGCTAACTCAGAAGCATGTAATGAGCTAAAATCTATACTAGATTATTCCTGCACTACAACAAGGGAGTTGATCAACTATCATAAATATGCCATGACTTTCTCTCGTAATGCCTCGTCTGTCCAAAAGCAATCAGTAACTACTATCTTTAATATCCATCGAAGGGAATCTTTAGGCAATTATTTGGGTTGTCCAATCTTCCAAGGGCATCCTTCCCTTTTAAGAAATTAGTAATAGAGAAACGACAAAACTAGAAGGCTGGAAGGCCAACTGCTTATCCAAAGCAGGCATATCAGTGTTGATTAAGTTTCATGAATCATTACCAGCTCATACAATGCAATGTTTCTAGTTACCTAAGAAAACAACCAATTTCATGGATCAATGTAATAGAGATTTTTTATAGAACAAATCTGACATTCAGAAAGGGCTACCAATGATAACTTGGGATAAGATTTGTCTGCCTAAAAGTGTAGGAGGACTTGGGCTACGTAAAATAGAGGCTACTGACAAAGCTTTCCAATGCAAATTGGCATGAAAAATTCTTACTGAGAGCCCCAGCGTATGTGTGTGAGCCATGACATCTAAGTATCTCCAGGATTGTAATTTTTTTTTACTTGTAATAGAGGTCAACATAGTCACCAACATAGAAATGCATCTTGAGAAGTCAAGCTCCACTCAAACTAGAAATTATATGTAAAGTTGGAAATGGTGAACAAATCTCTTTTTGGAATGACAATTGGGTAGAAAATAGAAATCTAGTTGATATTGAACTTAAGGGGAGGGCAAAAGTCAATGCTTTTATCATAAATCAATCATAATGGAATATGTCACTTCTCAATTAGGTCCTTAATAACCACCTGCTTGTCCTCAAAATCAAGAGAATTCCTGTAGGGATATTTTGAGTGATGAACAAAAAGCCGCAAGTGTACAGCTTTCGCTGTAGTACTTGAGGGTCGTGTCCTCGGGGACGATGGAAAAGATTTAGGTCATTGAAATTCTAAAACTAACATTACCTAAACCTAAGGAAATACTTGACTAGAAAATTTCAACTAAGCGATTAATAGGACCTCAACAAGAAGAACTAAGCCAGTAATTTTAAAGAAATAACTATTATAAAACCTAAGTAATCAACCAAGTCGTTCAACCAACCAAACCAAACCAAAACCTTCGAACAATCAAAACCATTCAAAACCTAAGTAATCAACAAAACCATTTAAACTAAACCAGTAAACTACTTACATCAACTAATCAACCAACTACTAAATCAACTAATTCAACTTAACTAAATTCAGATTAGCATTCAATCAACCAAACAAACCATCATAATCATTCAACATTAATGAAGTTAAACTAAGCAAACCTTCATTCAAAATTAGTGAGGCTAAACAAACCATCAGATCCTATTCAAGCAAACAAAGCAAGGTAAACAACCAGTATATCGTTCAAGCAAACTAAGCAAACCATTCAAACCATTTATCACTCATTCCACACCATTCCATCAGCCACAATCAAAACTAACCATGAAACCGAATCATCCCAACCATCATATTCCATCCATGAAACCGAAACCATACTATCAACACAATCAAAACAAACCATCAATCATACCTAATAATCGAACCTATGCACTGATAACGCTAACAATTCAACCTAGTTCAAACCAAGCTAATTAATTGTACCATTCAACAACCAGATGAAGCTACTCGTCTTCTTAATAAGGCTTTGAAACAATTAAAAGAGAAGTAAAGGAACAGAGAGCAAACCCAAGACAGGGCACGTCTAAACTCGGCACAGGGGAGAAATTTAACCACGGACCAACCTTAACCTCGCCTCTCGCCATTGAACACCAGAGTCAGTCTAGTAGCACATAAACCGAACAGGGAAGGGGGGTTGCCACCAAAATTCAACCATACCAACATTCAATTCTTGCAAAATCAAACTAAATTCGTGAATTACTACTAGGAAACTCAAAATTGTAGCAGTATTACTTGAAGTTCGAAACCCAAAATCCATTCTAACATCGCAACCTAAAATCGAAATTTACTATAAATTCAAATAACTTGAATGGAAACAAAATTAAAACTACAACTAACCTAAAGCTGAAATTAGACCTAACCTAAAACCCTAAAATTACCTAAAATTCCCCGTGTTGGTGCCTTCAATTTATACCAAGCCCTTCTCACTCCTTCACCTCGATTTTGCCTAGACGTGGATGGTGGAGATGAGGGACAGCTATGGTGGTGTGTTGACAGTTCAAGGAGTGTCGATGGTGATGGTGGTGCGGTGTTGTGAGTTTAAGAGAGAGAAAGAGATGCGTTAGAGAGAGAGAAGAGATGAGGATGAAGATGAGAAGATGGTGTGAGGGGTTGGGGTTTGGGAACCGAAAAGAAGAAAGACAAAATGAGAAAAGATTAAGGGGGGTTATACGAGTCACGTGCTTTGCACATGAGGGCTGGGGGGGAATTAGGTTTTATTATATATTTTTTTCTTAGGCTAAACAAATGGGCTTTTGGATTGGGTTCGAGTCCATTTGGCCTAGTTTTTCATTGCCAGCATTTTCGTCATCCTTTTCCTGCATTTCCTTGCATTTTTGTACATTTATTCGAAACCTACAAAACAAAATAAAATCAAATAAAATCCTAATAATAACAATTATAACGAGCATAAATCGGGTATAAAAGTATCATAAAAATAACACATTTTTGGCACGAGCAAATACCCCCACATCAAGATTTTGCTCGTCCTCGAGTAAAATAGCTAAACTACCTAAAAGCGATAGAAAATAAGAAAAAGAAAATTCGAACTCACTGTCGTAGGAATCACGGTTGCATTTAGTGTATGCAATAAGCCTTTTAAACCCCTCGGTCTCTCCAATGGACGAGTGAGGTCTCGTGAGGGTTTTCAGGTAAATTACCCACAAAAATTATTCCAAAAATAAAAGAAAATCTTTTTGATTTTTATCAAAACTAATATGTATAGAATTGGGGAAAAATATGCAGTCGTTCTAATAAACTCAATCGCCCATGTAACCAAGTTATTGACCTGCATATGCACTGAATGTACTTCAAAACCCTGTACCTCCTAAATGACATCAGAGTGCTAATTCTTCACCCCACTATACATCAAGATTCTGAATTCATCCCGGTGCTCGTGTGCAAGTGTATCATCATCCTAGGGCTTAGATTTACCAGAATTAAACTCAATCCCACTTGACTTACACAACTACATTATTATCATACTAACTTTGGAAGCAAGCTTTTCCAATAGCATTGAGGTCATTGGCCTAGAAACTATACCAACACAGACGAACAAACTAGGCAAATAGGGGGTGTAAATTTCACAAGTCTATTAAGTCCAATATGCGCATGAGTTTGGTCTAGAGCAAAATTCAAAGTGGCAATGATCTCAGATTCAACAAATTCAGACTTGCAATATTCAAAAAGGAAGTCAGTTTGGAAGGGATCAAAAGAGAAGGACTCATAATCAGCACAAAACCATCATCAGAATTTCCATGAATATTAAAGTCACCAAAAAACGATTCATATTCCACATACAGAATATTATCATCTAATTGAAATAGAAGGGCAGTAATGATGGGATCAAAAGAGAATGATTCATACTCAACATGAAAACCCACATCAACACTTTCAGTAACATCAAATCCATATGAAAAAGATTCATATTCTGCATAAAGAATATCATCATCAAAGTCCAAAATAGTGAGTTCAGTTACCTCATCACATAACTCCTGTAAAATAACTTCCTGTGACTTATCTAAATCATGAGGCTCAACTTCAGGTGTGATGCTTATTTCTAACTCACTAATAGTATCAGATCGTTTACCCACCTCAAATTCACAAAAGTCGTTCAAAGTGGCGGGTAGGTGGACATAAACTAAGATATCTTCAGTGACTTCTTTGGGTGAGTTAGTACAGGGTGCAAGGTCTGTTGATAGAGACGTAGGGAGGTCATTCTCTTGTTCCAGATTAGGCAAACACATGTGTTCATTCAAATCAGGCCTAGCAGAATAAGATGGTTTAAACTCATCATAGAGACTAATGTCAGGTTTAGGAGATCCTAAACTAGAATAAGGCTCTCTATAAGTCTCCCTATTTTGATTAAAACATGGAGAACAAGAAGCAATTCTCACTTTCATAATCTCTATCATTTGATCGGTCATATCATTAACCTTATTTTCAAAACTTGCACATGTAGCATCAACATAAGCACGAAAAGGACAAGTATAAGCATCATGATCAGGAGATTCACAACAATCTCACAAAACAGGAGGCACATAATAATAAGGTGGGTCATATGAATTCACAAAGTGATCTAAAGGGTAAGAATTAGCTTGAAAATCATACTCTTCATGAGTGGGGTATCTAAAAGTCTCGTTAGCTTGTTCAAACACATAGGTTTCCCAAGCTAATTTTTCAAAGAAAGCCGAAACCTCATTTTGAGTTTTAGATAATAATTCTATTAAACCTCCAGGACAAATTGATTTAACATAACACCTCGACTCAGCATTTAGACCCATAGCAATGACTTCACAAATTTTTCATTTTTCAAAATTATGTTTTAGTTGAGCACAATAATCATTAAGCCTTGAAAGATAACGCCAGAAAGGTTCATGCTCATATTGCGGAAAATGAAAAACTGGCATTTGAAGTTTTTAAAGTTTTTAGAATTTTTCAATTTTTAGTGCTTTTCTAATTTTCAATTTTTGTGGGTTTTTGGATTTTCAAAATTTTTTTTTGTGGTTTTTAAGTTTTTCCAATTTTTTTTTCAATTTAAATCTTTTCCATTTTTTAGTATTTTGAAGTTTTTCTTATTTTTTTTGGATTTTCGGCTTTCCCAATTTTTTTGGATTTTTGAATTTTTTCACTACGTGACTAAACTAAGTAAAACGATACCAAAATAAAGAAAGTAAGAATCGATACCAAGATAAAGTTATGAAATGACTAAGTAAGAAATGACTAAGTAAGTATGAACTAAACAAATAAAATCAACTAAACAAAATGACTGAGTAAAACGAAATGACTAAGTAAGAATCGATACCAAAATACAGAAAGTAAAACGAGATCTAGGTAACCTAATAATAAAATCACGAAATGAACAAAACAAATGAACTTAAACAAATCACAACTAATGAACCAAATCACAACTAATAACGAAATAGACAAATCAAAGCAACGAATAAGAAAGGAGCTAAGAAAATAAAAATATGACCTAATCTCATGCCGTTGTCCCCGACAATGGCGCCGAAAACTTGTAGGGATATTTTGAGTGATGAACAAAAAGCCGCAAGCGTACAGCTTTCACTGTAGTACTTGAGGGTCGTGTCCTCGTGGACGATGGAAAAGATTTAGGTCATTTAAATTTCTAAAACTAACACTATCTAAACCTAAGGAAATACTTGACTAGAAAATTTCAACTAAGCGATTAATAGGACCTCAACAAGAAGAACTAAGCCAATAATTTTGAAGAAATAACCATTATAAGACCTAAGTAATCAACCAAGCTACCAAACGCGTTCAACCAACCAAACCAAACCAAAACCCTTGAACAATCAAAACTATTCAAAACCTAAGTAATCAACAAAGCCGTTTAAACTAAATCACTAAACTACTCACATCAACTAATCAACCAACTACTAAATCAACTAATTCAACTTACTAAATTCAGATTAGCATTCAATCAACCAAACAAACCATCATAATCATTCAATATTAATGAAGTTAAATAAGCAAACCTTCATTCAACATTAGTGAAGCTAAACAAAGCATCAGATCCTATTCAAGCAAACTAAGCAAGCTAAAGAACCACTATATCATTCAAGCAAACTCTGCAAACCATTCAAATCATTTATCACTCAGTCCACACCATTCCATCAGCCACAATCAAAACCAACCATAAAACCGAATCATCACAACCATCATATTCCATCCATAAAACCGAAACCATACTATCAACACAATCAAAACCAACCATTAATCATACCTAATAATCTAACCTATGCGCTAATGGCACTAACAATTCAACCTAGTTCAAACCAACCTAATCAACTGTACCATTCAACAACCACATTAAGCTGCTCATCTTCTTAATAGGGCTTTGAAACAATTAAAAGAGAAGTAAAGGAGCAGAGAGCAAACACAAGACACGGCACATCTGAACTCGGCACAGGGGAGAAATTTAACGACAGCCAATGCCCCCCAGACCAACCTTAACCTCGCCTCTCGCCGTTAAACACCAGAGTCAGCCTAGTAGCGCATAAACCGAACAGGGAAAGAGGGTTGCCACCAAAATTCAACCATACTAACATTCAATTCTTGTAAAATGAAACTAAATTCGTGAATTACTACTAGGAAACTCAAAATTGTAGTAGTATTATATGAAATTCGAAACCCAAAATCCATTCTAACATCACAATCTAAAATTGAATTTACCCTAAAATTCAAATAACTTGAATGGAAACAAAATTAAAACTAAAACTAACCAAAAGCTAAAATTAGACCTAACCTAAAACCCTAAAATTACATAAATTCTCGGCGTTGCTGCCTTCGATTTATACCGAGCCCTTCTCACTCCTTCACTGTTGATTTCATCCAGACGTGGATAGTGGAGATGAGGGACAACTATGGTAGTGTGCTGGCAGTTCAAGGAGCGTTAATTGTGATGGTGGTGCAGTGTTGTGAGTTCAAGAGAGAGAAAGAGATGCGTTAGAGAGAGAGAGAAGAGATGAGGATGAAGGTGAGAAAATGGTGTGAGGGGTCGGGGTTTTGGGTTTCTTTCGGGGGGTTGGGCACCGAAAAGAAGAAAGAGAAAATGAGAAAAGATTAGGGGGGTTATACGAGTCACATGCTGTGCACGTAAGGGCTGGGGGAGAATTATGTTTTATTATATTTTTTTCTTGGGCTAAACAAATGGGCTTTTGGGTTGGGTTCAAGTTCATTTGGCCCAGTTTTTCATTCCCGACATTTCCGTCATCTTTTTTCCGCATTTCCTTGCATTTTTTCACATTTATTCAAAACCTACAAAACAAAATAAAATCAAATAAAAACCTAATAATAACAATTATAATGAGCATAAATCGGGTATAAAAGTATCATAAAAATAACACATTTTTGGCACGAACAATTCCCACTCTTATGAATGCAAGCAATAGACTCTTTATGTTGGGTAATGAATAATTTTGGTGAATTTTCCACAAAAATCAACCACATGGATAGCTCATGGTTGTCATAGTCAACAACTGCCAGAATGGTCATTCAGTTAGATTTGAAAAACTGATACTATGCCTAAAATTAAAATACTTCTGTGGCAATTATGCCCTAGAGCATTACCAATCCGAGATACCCTCTTGTAAAGAGGGATTAAGATTGACTCAGTTTGTCCACTCTGCCAAGGAGACATTGAATTTGAAGAACATTTGTTCAAGGATTGCTCAATAGTTAAAAAAGTATGGGAAATGGCTAATAAACACCAATGCCTCCCATTTAATGTCTCGCCGGCTAGTTGTGCAGACATGCAACATAGACTGGATAGGATTCACTCCTCATGCAATCCAATAATCAAATAAAAATTTTTATTTTTGTTATGGAGAATCTGGAAAGGAATGAATACAATAGTATTCAAAAACAAAGTTTTCAATCCTCTTGCTTGCTTAATAAAGGCAAAAAAGCTACTACAGAATAGAGAATCTAAACTTGCATGTCAGTAAAACATTTTCTAGGGGGGTTTCATCTCTTCCCTTCCACCTCCATTCACTTTGTAAGGTGGAACTCTCCTCCTCTTGAGTTTGTTAAACTAAATTTTGGCAAATTGCCCATCAACTCCTTAGCGGTTGGGGGGTGTATCCTTTGAGATTGGACTGGAAGGTTACTCAAAGCAAGCTTAGCTGACTATGGTACTGCCTCCATCTTAATTGCAGAGGTGTGGGCTATGCGTGATGGAATTTATGTAGTAGTCCAAGCAGGTTATCACAGTATTATTGTTGAAGGTGACAATAAAATCGTCATTTAGTCGTTGTAAGGGAATGTAAAGATTCCCCGGCAGATCCAAGGTATCATTAGGGATATTTTCACATGGAAAGATATAGGTGTACACATTTTAGCAAATTAGGTGTTTAGAGAGGCGAACAAGACGATATATTGGCTCTCTAAATTTGGGCATTCTATTACTAATTCATTCTCGTATGATTTGTATATCTCACCAGTGCTTTGATCAATTATGGCAGATGATGTAGCCGAATGCAGTCTTGTGAGAAGAAGCGTCTAACCTTATTATTGTTTCCTATTTACCTTTGTAAAAAAATATATCTTTCTTAACTGCCTCTTACCATTTATCACTGATTTTAAACTTCAGACAAATTGGCTTTAAAGAAATAACTCTCAAAACTCACTAAAAAGACAGTAATACTAGAAAGGCATCACAAAATTAGCAACTAAATTGATTTCACATCAATACAATAGATAGATAGGAGGTTTATGCACTAACACTATCATTTTAAACAAAAGAAATAAAATGGTTTTCATATTCTTGGTATAATATTACTGCAATCACACTATTTGAATTTCATTTCCACAATCATATATTGTATAGTATGGAAAAGAAATTAGTAGATCTATTTTCAAGAAAGTGAAAATGTTAACTAGCGGAAATTACTTGAAACTAATTGTGATATGTCTTCTACTTCATTTTACTATTGTTTTCAGAATGGAAGCTATCATTTTCGGTTATTTCCAACCCCAACTTCACCTTATTATATCTTTAATTTGTGTATAAGTAGATTTATCATTGGTTTAGTATGGTCGGTAGCTGTGATCTATTTCTAATTCTAACTTTTTGCACTCGAAACCAAATAGGTTATTGTTTCAAATTTTACACACACACACACACACACACACATACATTTGCTCATAAAAAATGACTAAGTAGATGGTTCTAATTACTTAGTTTTTACTCGTAATCTCGATTATTTTTCGGTTTTTATTTGGATTTTGTGTATTGGTGCAGGAAATAATGATTTGATGAAATATGAAGATATTTGCTTGGAATGTAAGACAAATTGCAACAAATTTTGGAAAGTTATAGCTAAGTGAAAATTGAAAACCAAGTAGACTCTAAACAATTTGCTTATCATGGTGACTTTCCTAATATTGATCAAGAGTGGAGAACAAGAAACCCACTTCAACTAGAATTTGGCAAATGAAGGAAGGCTTTCACCACTATAAAAGGAGGGCTTGGATACTACAATTTATCAATAAGTTCTTCATCATCTTAGCTTAGGTTTTAGTTTAGAATTTAGGACTAGAATAGTTTAGTTCAGTTCTCTCTCAAAACCCTTGGTTAAAGTGCTTAGATTTAATTCAATTTTGAATTTTTATTAATCTATTTGATTAAGCTTTCAGTTTCTTCTTTCAATTAATTGGTAATTTCTTTCATTTCTCTCTCTTCGCCTCTTCTTCTTGATTAAAGTTTATTACTTTCTGAATCGTTCTGCTGATTTCATTTTATTACCTGTTATATTCAATTAGTGCTTAGGTTAGATTCAATATCTGTTAATTGAATGATTCTATTTTGCTTATTTAATAATTTTAGTCCAAGTAATATAGGTTAGTTTAATTTTTAGTTGTAGTGGCCTAGATTCGACCCTGTTCCTGCAGATTCAACCTCAAGTTTTATGGCTGACAATTGTACACTTGCAATATAACTGTACATCCTTTATAAATCATATCAGGTCGTTGTCGCCGTTGCTGATGACGGTAGTTTGAATTTAGGTAACTATTTTCTTTTCTGTTTTTTTTATCTTACTAGTTTCATAATTTCTATTAGCAGATTAGTTTCATCATTTTCATGTTTAGGTTATTTATTGATTAGTATCTCATAAATTTTTATGTTTTTGTTGTTTGATTAGTTATTTAGTTAATTTGATTAATTATTTAGTTAATTTAGATCACTATATTTTTTTATTGTGATTATTTATTTTTTATTCTATCAGTAGATTTTTTGTATAATTTTTGTTAGTAGATTATAATCTTTGCCGTCTTGTTTTGTTTTCGGAAAATAATTTTGAAAACCTATAAAATAAAAAAAAAGTTGCACACACAGAGAGAGAGAGAGAGAGAGAGAGAGAGAGAGAGAGAGAGAGAGAGAGATGGCTATTTTCCACTTCTCCCAACATGACCATGAATTGTTCTAGAGATATTTTAACCGCTTGAATAATTTTATTGCTCAATGTGGTCACTCTGTAGGAAAGAGGGAAATTTTGAGTGTAATTAATGAGGGGATGAATAAGAAGACTCAAGCCCTTTTAGAGTGTTACGGGTTTATTTCCAAAACAATTGATAAAACTATGGACTTGCTTGAGTGGGCGGCTAGGGATACTCATGAGTTTGAACCAGTTAGTTGTACTCTTGGGATGTCCTTTTCTAGTCCATCTGTCTTTTACGCTAGATCATTTTACAAGGAAATAGTTGTGACTCCCTGTTCCCATCCTACTTTCATTCTTCAATGTGCCTCTCCTACATATGATGGGTAATATATTTAACCAGTTTTTAGAATTGGTTTAGAGATAGACTGTGTGCATTTTTGGTAAGGAGGAGTATATGTTTGAGGAGATTCATTTAAGGGAGTCATGGGAAGAGGTTATAGTAGAGGTGTGTAGTATTGAACTTATTGGTCCTGTATCCCATACCCCGCCTGAATTAATCCCTGCTCCCTTTACTTGTTCAGCACCTTTCGTTTCTGTTGTGTACTCCTTAGTAAAGCCTATGGGTGATTATTTCATAACCCACCCCAATGATGATTTGGGCCTTATGGATATTAAGAAAGAACAACTTGATGAGAAGGTCAATCAGTTTGATAGGTCCCTAGGTAACCATATAAGGTATAATCCCTCCATTGATCATTACTACTTTTACTTAGAGGACATGCCTAGGAGTATTATTCTACTGAACTTGCCTCATTATTATGTTGATTACTTTGAGGCATTTGATAAGGTAAAGAGGGCATTATGCATTCTTGTTGTGTTCATATTTATTTTCTCTTGCTTGTACTTGTTTAAGATGCATGCATAGGCTTATGATAAGCTCCTTCGAGCTCTGGCCGCATTTGAGTAAGAGGTGACATCTTGAATAAGGTGGACTATCTGACGCTCCATGAACCACCTAGTGATCCTTGATGGGTGATAAGGTAGCTCGGATACATTTAATATCTGACATGGTATCATTGTTTTATCCCTTGTATATAATGTATAGGCTGTCCTTCATTTTCTTCCTCATCTTCTATTTTTTTCTAATCATTGACACTCCTTTTCCCATAATGTGGACATTGTGTGATTTTGGTGTAGGGGGGGAAAGTCAACTTAAAAATTTTTGAAAAAGAAAAAAAAAGAAATTTTTTTCAGAAAACCAGAAGTGGATTTTCTATTTTTGTGTGATGTTACAGAACTGTGCTGTCTTGATTGACTTTGATCCCTTGTGACTTAGTATTAGGTTGTGTATAAGTATAGTTTGCATGATAGACCTTCGCCCAAAGTATGTCATTAAATATCCTAGTTCTAACCATGTCATTCCATTATAGTGTTGAGTCTAGTCCGTATTTATATATCACCATTGTCTTAGGTTTTAGGCTTCTATGGTTGATTTTCCACTTGTCTTTTCTTTTCTTTTGATTTTTATTTTAGAAAAAAAAGAAAAAAATTGAAAAAAATAAAAAATAAATATTGGGAATCACAAGTATCCCTTTAAGGCATGCGTTACTGGGTGCTATCCTTTGAGACAATACTGCTTCTGAGAAAGCTTGCTTTCTAAGTCAATAAGTTAATAGAGTAGTTAAGTGGGATCAAGTCAGACTCTAGTAAGCTTAGCTCTTAAGGCGGTGGTAAATTTGCACACTAAACACTAGGATGGATTTACTATTTTAACACACTATGGGGTGAAATACTAGGGTGTGAGTGTCATTAGTGGGGGCCAAGAGTGTTGATATGTATATTTTGCTTGTGTGTAATATGATATTCAGGTTGCAGGAGTAATTTGTGGGTCAAGTGTGTATAATTGTCTCTTGTATATATGCGATTATATTTGGAAAAAGTTCAAAAAGATTTTCTGTTTTCTATTTTTCTTTCTCTTTTTCCTTTCTTCTGCAAAGATTTTGTGGGTATGCCTTCTACAAACCCTCACGAGATTATACTCGCCCATTACGGGGAACCTGAGGGTTTAAAAGGTTTGTTGCAAGTGCCTCATACAACCACGATTTATACGAAAATGAGTTAGCTGTTTTGGGTAGATCTCTTTTCTTTTCTTTTACTCAAGGACAGCAAAATCTAGGCGCGGAGGTATTTGTTCACTCACCAAAAGTGACTAAATGGATGCTTCTAATTACTTAGATTTTACTCGTAATTGAGATTATTTTCGGATTTTGCTTGGATTTTGTGTGTTTGTGCATGAAATAATAATTTGATGAAACATGAAGTTATTTGCTTGGCATGCATGACAAATTGAAACAATTTTTGAAAGTTATAGTCAAGTGAAAATTGAAAATCAAGTAGATTCCTAGTAATTTCCTTATTATGGTGACTTTCCTAATATTGATCAAGAGTGGAGAACAAGAAACCTAATTCAACCAAAGTTTGGAAAGTAAACAAAGGCTTTCACTACTATAAAAGGATGTCTTGGGCACCAAAATTCATCAATCAGTTCTTCATCGTCTTAGCTTAGGTTTTAATTTAGAAATTAGGAGTAGAATAGTTTAGTTCAATTCTCTCTCAAAAACCTTGATTCAAGCACTTAGATTTAATCCAAATTCGAGTTTTTATTAATCTATCTCATTCAACTTTCTGTTTCTTCTTTCAATTAGTTGGTAATTTCTTTCCTTTCTCTCCTTCACCTCCTCTTCTTGATTAAAGTTTATTACTTTCTGAATCATTCTACTCATTTGCATATTTTTACCTGTTAAATTCAATTATGTCTAGGTTAGATCCAATTTCTCTCAGTTGAATGATTCTATTTTGCTTATTTAATGATTTTAGTCCAACTCACATGGGTTAGTTTTTAGCTATAGTGGCATAGGTTCGACCCTGTCCCTGTTGATTTGACCCTCAACTACTACGGTTGACAACCATACACTTGTGATATTAGTGTACATTCTTTTAGCATCATATATATATATATATATATATATATATATATATATATATATATATATATATATATTATATATATATATATATCTCTCTCTCCATATATATATACATATGTACATACCGAATAGCAGTTGGCCTTGTTAGCCACTTCTACCTTCCCCACACTCCCCACCCGAGTTCGACTCAGGGGGATGCGAATATTGTGCTTTGTGCACAAAGCTTTGCGGTTGGGGCTAGTTTCATGGGTTGCTTGCCTGGGCTTTGGTATCCCTTATCCCTTGGTTTATTACGACCCACTGGATACCTCTGTGATAGAGGCTCAGAGGGTTAGGCCTGCTTACCATGAAAACAATATATATATATATATATATATATATATATATATATATATATATAATATATATATATATTATATATATATATATATACACATACTTATGTATATTATACATGTACTATATAACATATGTACAATATATACATATATGTACATATTTTTACATATAAATATACATACATATATCTATAATATACATATATATATATATATTATATATATATATATATATATATATATATATGTATATACATGGATATATTTTAATAATTATATATATATGTATTTATATACATATATAGATATTTATATATATATATATATATATATTAATATATATATATATATATATATATAATCTATATATATATATATATTTGGTTAGTAGTTGTCTCATAATTGTAAGATCAATTAATCTTGGTATAAATATTTGGCTCTACAACTGTGTGAATTTGATTTGCTTTGTTTTTGGAGTTTTGTGCTTTAGTTTGTGTTTTTAGAGGATGAATTTTCGTAGGAAGTCAAGTTTTGTATACAATGGTTAACTAATTGCTGATATTTCAAGAGTAATAATTCATGCTAGTAGAAGGCCTAATCTACATAATCTACATCAAATCGGTAGATTTTCTCTGTGGGGAAAAAAATTAAGAAGGATGGCTTTGTGGATCTCATCCCATGCAATATTAATGTAAAACAACTGTTTAAGAGAAAAGTTGACCATTCAGTACATTTCAAGTTAAGTTCTGTAGAGTCCGGGCTTCAATTATTTTAAATTTATTTGTTTTATTATATTTGCTTTATAAATGCCATATGGTTTTTTATTGAATGAATTTATCCCATCTTATGTTTGCTAAAAAAGGGGAGGTCACCTAGGCCTAAAAATATTAATGTGATATTTGTAGAGTGTCGAGATGGTGATGTTTGTCACTGGCTTTCACTTGCTTCTTGGTTCATATGTAATGGTCATCATCTCTAATTTAAAACTTTTACTTCATTTTTTCTTAGCTTTAGAGGCTTAGAGCATTTAGACTTTATCATTTTACAGACAAGAGTCTGGTAAATCAATGACATCAAAACTTATCTCCCAAGTGAAAAGTTCTAGGTGTTTCAGAAGAAACTTACTCAAGTGTTGGTGATGCCCGGACTTATGTGTGGTTGATGTGTCGCTTGATCGGGCGAGCTGACGTGTGCTCCTCTTAATGACCTATACGAAGGTTGACCTCGGGTGTTTTTCCCGAGGAATATGCCTCCGAAGCTCAAGTTAGTCTCAAGAAGAACTGTAGACATAGATACAGAGTAAAGAGTAAAGAGAAAAAGAGAGTTTACTATTTTAGGAGAGTGTTTGGCGAGGTAATTAAGTTGTCAATTGTACAAGTCCCCAAAAATAGGAAATGTTAGGGTATTTATAGCTTTGGGGTTGACGCCCAAGGGCAAAGTGGTAATTTTCCTACTCAAAGGGTCAAATTATCATTATACTCCTCCAGCATCCTTCTTTCTTCCTTGTGGTCAACTCTGACCCTTATTGACTTGGTCAGTGCCACATGTTGCCTTTCTGTCGGACGGGTCACTAGATACTATAATCATTTAGCCCCTCACATCTTAACGGAGCGTCTCCTAAGATGTTCGGGTGAGATGTGGATTCTCTGGGCCCGTCCCCTAGAGGCATTATAAATATGCCCATTGCCCCCATTTGGGGCTCTGTTTATCCACATATCCAAAATGTCCGGTGGGATTTCCATTTCTTGGAAGCTAAAAGGATACCAAGCTCCTTCCGTCACGTTTTGAGTTAGGAAACTTCGTGCGAAGCTGTTGATCCCTCTGCTTAGACTTCTTTCACCTCATTGAAGATTGCTTTGCCCTTACTTTGCAAAGGCCAAAGTTGAGCAATTTGCATACGACATTGGAATTATGGAGATAGTGTAGCTAGTCTTTTATGCCTCCATTCTCCAATAAGTGACTCGTTTCTAGGTTGTCTCTCCACTCATGGCACAGGATTTAACCGAGGCACTAGAGAGTTTCCACTGGGAGAGTTTTGAGATCTGGTTAGACACTAATGGCGGTAGGCTCGCTCGGTGCTTCTGGCAAGAGGCGAGGGCTACTGCCCAAGTCAGACGCGATGGTGTAGGGAGTTCAGATTTGTCGACACCTCCTCTTCATCTGTCCACTGAGAGAGAAATCACCTTATTGAGTGAAGAATCGAGTGCCACTTCGGAGCGAAGATGACTTCTTTCAAAGGAAAATGACGAAGTTTTTTCTTGGGCATAGACACGCACCCTATCCGCTGGTTGAAGAAAACTTCACCCTAAAGAGATGAAAGAGCCTCCTTCATCCACAAAGGAGTTTGGCTCGACTTCATGGTCTTGATGCCATGTTGACAATGGTTACTCAGACTTTGGTAATGCATTAGAGTACCTTAACGTCCTTAATTTTATTCATGTTTGCTTATAATGGGCACCTATGCCCTTGTTTGATATGTGTCTGAGCCATGATATTAGTATCCTTCTTGTTTTTGGTTGTTTTCATCATGTACTTGATGTTTTCATTATCACTGAATCATTAAGATTTGCTAATTCGACTCTGGATGAGTTTTCGATGCATCATAATTTATGGGCCCTTTCTGTTTATGCTTTCTCTTCTTATTTCGGTGGATTTCTTTTCGTAATCCGACCCTTAAGCATTATGCAAAGCGTTCTTGCATTATCCTTTTCAAATGCTCGATCAACAAGCCAATTTCAAGCTTTCCTTTTTTTTTTGGGCATCAGGATGATATGGCTGAATGGGAGAGGAGCCTTCTCTCCATTCGGCTGGGCTGAATAGAAGAGGATTCCCTACCCATTCAGCTGGGCTGAATGGGAAGGATTCCCTCTCTATTCAGCTGAGTCGAATGGGAGAGGAGTCCTCCCCATTTGGCTTGGCCAAATGGGAGGGGAACCTCCCTCCGTTTGGCTGGGCCAAATGAGAGGGAGATTCCCTCTCCAGTTGGTCAGTCGAATGGGAGAGGGTTCCCTTTCCACTCAATCGGGTCCCTCTTATGGGGCTGACCTTCTTTGTTTGATTTTCTTACAGAGCCTTTATTTTCCCTTTTTCATTTTGGCTTGCCTTGGATTTGGACACATAGCATTTTATTTGATCTGAATCATCATATTTTGGCATGCTTCTTGGGGTAATTCAAATTTATATATATGTGCCTTGCTCCACATAATTTCTCATTCTCAGTCACGTGCCAGTTCTAGAGAGAGAAAGCTAGAGGGAGAAGCTATGATGGGCTTATTCCTTAGCTTCGCCGACCACTAAGGTAACCATCCTTCCCATCTTTATTTATCATTCTTATAACATAGCTATTTCATCATTTGCTACTCGATAGGATCATCCTCTAGCCCGTCATTGGGTTTTGGGGAGGATATGTTTAGCAATAACCCTGTCGACCCATGTCAAACCTTACCTCGTCAGAAAGGTGTCGACCCGTCAGAAGGTAATGAAAATAACTTGAGTCGGACTCTAGTTACCCTCTAAGTCCATCGCAGCGATTCCATTGCAGGACGTACTTTGGTCAATCTAAACTTCTCAATGAGAGCTCCAGCAACTTTCTATCCCTTGACTCCTATTCTTCAGGTAGGCTTGTGTCATATCCATCGGAGGTATCCATAGCTAACTGGCTTCAAGGGTGTTCTGCTATTGTAGGTATGCCACCCACCATTACAGTTGAGGAGCCGGAACAAGATCCAGCCTATTGTAGCAGCCCTGCTATGTCGAACCTGGAGGATGGGTCCAGTTCCCACTATATCAATCATTCCTTCCATGATGAACTTAAGAAAATCATCAACTTTGAGGTGTAGTATTCTTTTCAACGCAACTATAGGGTGACCATTCCCTCACTCATAGATACCATAGATAACTCCCTACTGGGATGTATAGGTGCGTACTTAAAGCCTAAGAGTGTGGCCTTCAGCTCCCCGCTTCCTAAAATTATCGTGGAAGTCCTCCAAATGTAGGATGTTGTGGTTGCCCATCTCGTTCCCAACGCCTGGGCATCCATTCTATCATTCGTTACAACTTGCAAGCTTAAGCGTCTTGAGTACACGGCCTTAACAATCTCATATGTTGACATCATTCAACACAACAATAAGATGCGTAGGGGGAAAAGTTGGTATCGGCTAGTTAGCCAACCCAGTTATATATCTACCTTAGACAAGCCTTCCTCCTTTGACGGATGGAAGTATAGGTTTGTTAACATAAAGAACGTGAATGGGGGCTGGCTGTTAAGCCAAAAATCATGCATTATTTTTATAATTATTTCGATTATATTATATATATATATTATTTCGTCTAATTTGTTTTATTTTATATATTTTTCAGGGTTAGTATTAATTTAATAAAGAGGAGAAGAGAGGATGTCGAAACTCGGGTTTTACACGCTTGGCTATAAAGATAGTCTAAAAATAATAATTATGGAAAATATTATTCCCATAATTATTTAATTTGGTTAGGGTTTCAAGAGTTGAAGAAGAGCTAGAAGTCTTGAAGGAGAGGAAGTCTAAGGAAGAAAGGAAGAAGAAACCCTAATTACTAACCCTAATCACACCCCTCCTTTCCTCCTTATATATATCATTATCACCATCACCATAAGGATCATCACCTCCATACACTCCACGACATATCCCTCATCTCCTCACCCACACCTTCACGGCAGCCCTCTCACAGCCACTCCTCCTTTCAATCATCATCACCTCTATCATAAACCCACGGCACATTATCTCCTCGCGGCCCTTTTTCTTCTTCCTCCTCACATTTCACGATCATCATCTACCAAAAACTCACGCCTAAGCCTCATCTCACACCAAAACAGCAGCTTTCCTCACAACCTTCAGGCCACTTCCTTTTTTTTATTGTTATTTTTATATTTTCTTTGTGTGTTTAGTTTATTATTAAACATGGAAGCTTTGGTTAATTATTGTGATGTTATTTTTAATATGAGTGAGTAATCTTTTTATGCTTAGTATAATCTTCTTGAAACCGTGCTAAATTTACTATTTTGAAGCAAGTCTTATGCTTTATTGCCTAGTTGATTCATATTCATGATTCTATCGCGATTAGCGTTTATCGTTTATGATATTCGTGTTAAATTAATTAGAATGCATGCTAGTTAGTTTAATGCAATGTTGATTGATAGTTTAGAAGACCATAATACGTAAAAGTTATAGTCTTTTAGGCTTAGGTATCACCCTAATTAATCATGGATGACTCAAACCCATCTCTTTTAATTAGGTAATCGCTTTAGATCTTTGTTAAATCGATTTGCAGGTAAATTGGTTACAAAGTGTTAAATGATGGTTTTCTAATTCTTAATGCTCGAGTTTGGTTAAATTTTTGCGTTGGTGTAAAGATTATCAAATTAGAAGGGTTTATATTAGGGCTGAACTTAAGTAAACTAGAATCTAAGGAAAAACGGGGAAGAGCCGCTGGTGGATGTCTTCTACAGTTTAACCCATGAATGAAATTAACCTGTGTGTTGATGATAAATATTAATTTGCATGGTGGATTGAGATTATACTAAGTATCCTTGATAAATTTGACAACTTCGATAATTATTTGTTGCTTATAGTTAATTTGGTTTGTTTGTTAATTATTGCTTTATTTTTTTTTGTTACCATATAATTTCAGTCAAACCCCCCCCAAAAGTATAGTCTTTTAGGAGTGTCTAGGTAATTTTAGATGACTTAGATTTTGATTTTTAGAGTGATTATAATTTTAGATTGATTGATATTCAGTTTTAATATTTAATTACTGGTTTATTAGAAATTAGACTAAAAGTAGTTATTTTTCTTCTTTTTCGATTTTTATCAGTTCTTAGGGTTTATATAGTGTCCTAGTCTGCCCATATTTAATTTCGTAATTTTTGGAAGTTATTTGATAATTTTTCAGAATTATTTTGAGAAATTGATAAGTGCAGGTTTTTAGGTCATTAATTCTGAAGATTTTGATTTTTAATTTCAATTTACGATTATTAGGTGTGGTTAAGTCCCGAAAATTGTGTCCTAGAATTAGGGTAATTTACGTGATTATTTTCGTATTTATATTTTTTTAGATTATTTTATTTCTAATTTCAGATTTAATATTTTGCATTGATTTTCTGTGGTAGTTTTCTGATTTGATTTTTCTGAAATTATTTGGATACAATTGAGGAGTTATAAGCTTATATACCTGAAGAATAATATATTAGGTTACTGTTTGACATTTTTAATATTTATTTTCTATTTATTATTTGCTGTTTTGATTTTTAATTAGAATTTTAATTACTATTCTAATTTTATTTTTTTGGATTATTTAGGAAAGCTTTTTGCTGTTTTCTTTCCAGAATATAATCCAAAATATTTAGGAGCATCATTGGGTGTTTTTCCAGATTTTTATTCGTTAGATTTTAATTATTTTAGAATTATTAAGATTAGATTTAATAAATTAGATTAGTAAAATCATTTAGGATTAAGCTAGCCTTTTTAAAACAATCTTTCCTCGTGGATCGATCCTTACTTCCCTATGCTATAAAAAGTATTTAATAACCGAAGTAGTGGTTAAATTTGTAGCTCTCGACAAGCTTTACAAATTTTGGCGCCGTTGTTGGGAAAAGAAAATTAAATTGTTAGTTTACTTCTATTTAATTTTACTCCTTTCATTGCTTTGTTTAACTTTAGTATTCTATTTTATTTGTAGGACTTCTTGTAGTGCATGAAATTAAGGAGTGGTAAGGACATTGGAGAGGATAAGGAGTAACCATTGAAAGCTAGAAACGAAGAAAGTCAGTCTGACCCAGTAAGTTTTAGGGTTAAAGAGGTAACCATGTCTACTCTTCGAGAACTTGCTGCTCCTAACTTAGAAATTCAACCAATGTCCATTACCTATGTTGTTTTAGACAAGCCTTTGAAATTAAACTCAGGATTTATTAATTTATTACCTAAGTTTCATGGATTAGCTGGAGAGGACCCCTATAGACACATTAGTGAATTCCTTATTGCCTGCTCTGCTATGGTGCCTGAAGGAATTCTTGAGGAACAAATTAGACTAAGGGCTTTTCCCTTTTCTTTGCTTGGTAATGCTAAGGACTGGTTATATTATATGCCTGCGGGATCTTTTTCTACATGGACTGCATTGTATAAATCGTTTCTAGAAAAGTTTTTTTCCTACATCCCGTGTTGGATCTATTAGGAAAGAAATATGTGGAATCAAACAACTGAATGGGGAAACCTTTTGTGAGTATTGGGTAAGATTTAATAAGTTATGTGCTAGTTGTCCCCAATATCAAATAACTGAATAACTATTGATTCAATATTTTTATGAGGGTTTACTTCCTATGGACCATAACATGGTTGATGCTGCTAGTGGGGGGCTCTGGTTAATAAAATCCCAGCTGATACTAGAAATCTATTTAATTTAATGGCCTAAAACACTCAGCAGTTTGGTACTAGGGACTCACAAGTTAAAAGGATAAATGAGATAGGTTCTAGTTCATCTCTATAGAATGAGTTATCTCACATTACTGTTATGTTAAATAAGATTGTTGCTGGAGGTATTAAAAAAGTAGTAATATGTGGTATTTGTTGTCTAGAGGGGCATCCTACTGATGCATGTCCTACTCTACAAGAAGGTAATGTTAATGCTCTCTATTCTAACCAAAATCAAAGGAGGTATGATCCCTATTCGAATACTTATAATGAAGGATGGAGAGACCACCCTAACCTTAGGTATGGCCCTTAGCCTAATCCACCTGGTTTTGACCAACCCTCTCGTCAACCTTCTAGTCAAGATAGGACCAATTTTCTCTTAGAACAAGTCCTTAAGAAAATGGATGATAGGTTCCAGAGTATGGAAACTACCCTTAAGCAAGTTCAAGAGAGACAAACAGCGACTGATACCATAGTTAGCAACTTGCAAGCTCAAATGCAAAATAGGTTACCATCGCAACCTTACCCTAACCCCAAGAAGAATGTTAGCACCATAACACTTAGAAGCGGGAAAGAGTTAAAGGAATCTACGAAGAATAGAGAAGTGGAACCTGAGTTAGAAGTGAAAGGCGCTGAACCAGAATTAGATACAGAGTCTAATCAAACTACTAAGGAATTAGGAGAAAAGAAAAGAGAACCTTACAAGCCAATCCCACCTTTCCCTAGTAGATTTAGAAGCCCTGCGTGTAAGGTAAGTGAGGCTAACCAAGAGATTTTAGAGACTTTTAGGAAGGTAAAAATTAATATACCTCTCCTTGATGCCATTAAACAGGTGCCTCGTTATGCTAAGTTCTTAAAAGAATTATGCAATACCAAGAGGAAGCTCATTGGTAATGAGAAGATAAGTGTGGGGGAAAATGTGTCTGCTGTTTTTAAAAGAAAACTTCCCCCTAAGTGTCAAGACCCTGGAGTGTTTTCTGTTCCTTGCAAAATAGGAAACCTGTGCTTTGATAAAGCTATACTTGATTTAGGTGCCTCTATTAATATTATGCCTAGATCTGTTGATGACAAACTGAACCTAGGAGAATTAAAGAAAACTGGTATAGTGATTCAATTAGCTGATAGGAGCAATACTTACCTAGATGGAGTGTTAGAGGATGTCTTGGTTCAAGTGAATGAACTTGTGTTTCCTCCTGACTTTTATGTGATGAACATGGGTGATGCATGTCATGATATTCCCATCTTGCTTAGTAGCTCCTTTTTGAAAACCGCTAGAACCAAAATTGATGTGCATGAAGGAGCATGAACCATGGAGTTTGATGGTGAGGTGATAAAGTTTAACATTTTTGATGCCATGAGATTTCCTGCTGATGTGAATTACGTATGTGCACTTGATGTTTTTGATGAGTTGTCTCAAGATGTGTATGACCTGTCTCATGAGGATGAGTTGTTTACTATGCTTACTAAGAGTCTTGATCATGTTGAGTTTCAACAGGTGCCATATCAGGTTAATGATAATCTAGATGAAGTGATAAAGTCTTTGTTTCACCTGTAAGAGCATAATGGACCTAACAAGCTTGAATTGCCTGAAAATCATGCTAAGTTACTTCCCTCTAGCATTTCACCCCCTAAATTGGAATTGAAACCTTTATTTGGGAATTTAAAATATGCTTATTTAGGGGACAATAAAACTTTGCCTGTAATCATCTCTAGTGCGCTCACTTTGGACCAGGAGGAAAAACTTATTAAAGTGCTTGAGTGTGGATTTTATTGGCCCACTATTTCTCGTGATGTTTATGATTTTTGTAAAAGATGTGAAGTGTGCCAAAGGACTGGTAACTTGTTAAGAAGGAATCAAATGCCCTTATATAATGTTTATGTTTGTGAAATTTTTGATGTATGGGGCGTTGATTTCATGGGACCCTTTCCCCCTTATTTTGGATATACCTATATTCTTGTGATTATTGATTATGTATTCAAATGGGTAGAAGCTGTGGCCACTAGGACTGATGATGCTAAGACTGTGGTGAAACATGTTGAATCTCTAATTTTGCTTAGATATGGAGTGCCAAGAGCGATCATCAGTGATAGGGGAACTCATTTTTGTAGCAGAACTTTAGTTAAGCCAGATAAGAAGGATTGGAGTCTTAGGTTAGATGAGGCTCTTTGGGCTTATAGGACTGCATATAAGACTCCTATTGGTATGTCACCTTATAGATTAGACTTTGGGAAGCTATGTCATCTTCCTGTTGAGATAGAACATAAATCATATTGGGCTGTGAAACAATGTAATCTTGATTGTGAGTTAGCAGGGAAAGAACGTAAATTGCAATTGCAGGAACTAGAAGAGATACGCTTAGAAGCCTACGACAATTCAGTCATCTAGAAGCTTAAGGCCAAAACATTTTGTGATGCCAAACTTATTAGGGAAGAATTTCAGGTAGGTGAGAAAGTGTTACTATTCAATTCTAAATTGAAACTTTTTCCTAGTAAGTTAAACTCTAGGTGGCTCGGACCCTTTATGATAGTAAAGACTTATCCCCATGGTGCTGTAGAGATTAAATCATTTGCTACTAACACGATTTTCAAAGTGAATGGTCACATGCTAAAACATTTCTATGAAGGAAACGAGGTATGTTTAATAGAAGAGATCCGACTTGAGGATCCATGAGCATTCGTGAAGTCGAGCCAACGACTGTAAACAAAGGCGCTGGTTGGGAGGCAACCCAGCATTTTCAGGGAAGTTTACTTTTGCTTTTGTTTTCATTATTTCTTTCTTTTTGCATGCATTAGGGACAATGTATGAATTAAGTGTGGGGGGGCATCCTGCATTTAATTCCTGTAGTTTTTATTATTGAAAAAAAAGGGAAAAAAATTTATTTTCTTATAAATAATGCATAATATGAGCTTATGCTTGGCTTGCTTGTTTAGAATTTTTTTTTTTTAATTAGCTATTTTGTAGTTTATTCTTTTATAAGTGAAGATTTCTAAGCATGATAATTATCCTTTAAAGAAGTTTGAGTTGATCCTCATACATCTTTTTAATGAGTAACTCTCATGATTATCCATCTTATTTAGTCATGTAATATATCCGATTCAGAGGCAATAAAATGACCTGGCCCATCTCCTAGACTATTGAATTAGTTGAATAACTCATTACAAGTTTGATTTTATTTGTCTATTTTTCATATGTTAAAAAAAAAAGGGAGTCAAAGTCGGGAATGACAAGTACCCCTTTGAGGCATGCGCTACTGGGTGCTACCCTTTGAGGCAATACTACCACTGGACAGCTTGCTTCCCATACTAGTGAATCAATAAAATAAATAAAAGTAATGATGAAAATTAAATGCTTGCTCCCGCACCTCTATTTGGGTGAGTGTGAGACAGGGAGTGTTTAATTTCTAAGACCCTATATGGGCCTCGAATATGTGCGCAAGTGGAGTTTGAAAGATAAGAAGAAGAAGAAGAGAAAAATAATTACAAGACAAGTTTTGAATCAATTCAATGAGTTATTCTATCTAATTCAATTGTTTTTATAGCCAAACCATGCCTAAATTTTTCTATCTTAAATTTTTTAGACCTCTTGATCAGTTTATGCATATTTAAAAGAGATGGATAACCATTGATCTTGTTATTTCATTAAGAAAATGTTGTGAGGCTGATGAATAAACTATCTGATGGTAGTTAGATGTCTAGTAGTTATTCACTAATTGGAGGAAAAATTAATTAATTCTCAATAGAGATGTTTTTAAAGCAAGCTAAGGCCTAGTATGAATATCATAGTATGCATGACTTTATAAGAAAGAAAGAGAGTAAGGTTTAGGTCGAGTCTAAGATTTCTTTGCACGAGGACGTCCAAAGTCTAAGTGTGGGAGAGTTTGTTAAGCCAAAAATCCTGCATTGTTTTTATAATTATTTCGATTATATTATATATATTATTTCGTCTAATTTGTTTTATTTTATATATTTTTCAGGGTTAGTATTAATTTAATAAAGAGGAGAGGAGAGGACGTTGAAACTCGGGTTTTACACGCTTGGCTGTAAAGACAGTCCAAAAATAATAATTATGGAAAATATTATTCCCATAATTATTTAATTTGGTTAGGGTTTCAAGAGTTGAAGAAGAACTAGAAGTCTTGAAGGAGAAGAAGTCTAAGGAAGAAAGGAAGAAGAAACCCTAATTACTAACCCTAATCACACCCCTCCTTTCCTCCTTATATATATCATCATCACCATCACCATAAGGATCATCACCTCCATACACTCCACGACATATCCCTCATCTCCTCACCCACACCTTCACGGCAGCCCTCTTACAGCCACTCCTCCTTTCAATCATCATCACCTCTATCATAAACCCATGACACATCATCTCCTCACGGCCCTTTTTCTTCTTCCTCCTCACATTTCACGATCATCATCATCCATCATCATCTACCAAAAACTCACGCCTAAGCCTCATCTCACACCAAAACAGCAGCCTTCCTCACGACCTCTATGCCACTTCCTTTTTTTTTTATTGTTATTTTTATATTTTCTTTGTGTGTTTAGTTTATTGTTGAACATGGAAGCTTTGGTTAATTATTGTGATGTTATTTTTAATATGAGTGAGTAATCTTTTTATGCTTAGTATAATCTTCTTGAAGCCATGCTAAATTTACTATTTTGAAACAAGTCTTATACTTTATTGCCTAGTTGATTTATATTCATGATTCTATCGCGATTAGCGTTTATCATTTATGATATTCGTGTTAAATTAATTAGAACGCATGCTAGTTAGTTTAACGCCATGTTGATTGATAGTTTAGAAGACCATAATACGTAAAAGTTATAGTCTTTTAGGCTTAGGTATCACCCTAATTAATCATGGATGGCTCAAATCCATCTCTTTTAATTAGGTAATCGTTTTAGATCTTTGTTAAATCGATTTGCTGGTAAATTGGTTACAAAGTGTTAAATGATGTTTTTCTAATTCTTAATGCTCGAGTTTGGTTAAATTTTTGCGCTGATGTAAAGATTATCAAATGAGAAGAGTTTATATTAGGGCTGGATCTAAGTAAACTAGAATCTAAGGAAAAACGGGGAAGAGCCGCTGGTGGATGTCTTCTACAGTTTAACTCATGGATGAAATTAACTTATGTGTTGATGATAAATATTAATTTGCATGGTGGATTGAGATTGTACTAAGTATCCTTGATAAATTTGACAGCTTCGATAATTATTTGTTGCTTATAGTTAATTTGGTTTGTTTGTTAATTTTTGTTTCATTTTTTTGTTACCATATAATTTCAATCAAACCCCCCCCAAAAGTATAGTCTTTTAGGAGTGTCTAGGTAATTTTAGATAGCTTAGATTTTGATTTTTAGAGTAGTTATAATTTTAGATTGGTTGATATTCAGTTTTAGTATTAAATTACAAGTTTATTAGAAATTAGACTAAAAGTAGTTATTTTTGTTCTTTTTCAATTTTTATCAGTTCCTAGGGTTTATATAGTGTCCTAGTCTGCCCATATTTAATTTCGTAATTTTTGGAAGTTATTTGATAATTTTTCAGAATTATTATGAGAAATTGAGAAGTGTAGGTTTTTAGGTTATTAATTCTGAAAATTTTGATTTTTAATTTCAATTTACAATTATTAGGTGTGGTTAAGTCCAGAAAATTGTGTCCTAGAATTAGGGCAATTTACATGATTTTTTTCATATTTATATTTTTTTAGATTATTTTATTTCTAATTTCAGATTTAATATTTTGCCTTGATTTTCTGTGGTAGTTTTCTGATTTGATTTTTCTGAAATTATTTGGATACAATTGAGGAGTTATAAGCTTATATACCTGAAGAATAATATATTAGGTTGCTGTTTGACATTTTTAATATTTATTTTCTATTTATTATTTGCTGTTTTGATTTTTAATTAGAATTTTAGTTACTATTCTAATTTTATTTTTCTAGATTATTTAGGAAAGCTTTTTACTGTTTTCTTTCCAGAATATAATCCAAAATATTTAGGAGCATCATTGGGTGTTTTTCCAGATTTTTATTCATTAGATTTTAATTATTTTAGAATTATTAAGATTAGATTTAATAAATTAGATTAGTAAAATCATTTAGGATTAAGCTAGCCTTTTTACAACTAACTTTCCTCGTGGATCGATCCCTACTTCCCTATGCTATAAAAAGCAGTTAATAACCGAAGTAGTAGTTAAATTTGTAGCTCTCAACAAGCTTTACACTGGCCCATCCCTATCTAGAGCAGGCACGGCCCAACACAAGATGTGAAATAAGCCTCACACCACTCTACGAGAGAAGGAGATTTCAACTATAAGCCACTTTCGACTCATCAACTCCATTCATCACCGATCAAGAAAGGCCGCAAAGGTTTCGGCCAACTGGCTTCCCCGGAGGTTGTTATGCAGCTATGGGTGCTTCCTTTCGACCGCTGAGTTTAGTTCGACTATTCGCCGTGGTAACTTGTTTATTGCTTTGTTTATTTAATCTACATTTTCTTTGCTAATCTTAACTATTTGATCCTTGTTCCTTGTAGAGAAAGTGATAGACATACTGCTCAGCATGAAGGGCGAGCTAACCACAGAAGAGAGGAGGGACCTCGACGATGCAAGGTGAGGGAAGTAGGCCAGGGAGCACACTATCCAGAAGGTTCATGACCTCCCCCGATATGTTCTTTCCCTCGGTCTCATAAGCCCAAGCTCACCAAACATGTCCCTCCCCCAAAGTGTATGTCTCCTCCTCATGACATCATTAGCGCCTTGGAATCACATACCAAGAGTTAGGTATTAGAGCGAATGGAGGCCTTGATGTGCCTCAAGCAGGTCGACGGAGCATCCACTCAACATGCTGATGTTCCTTCCATGGTTGGGATGAGTGGTGAACCTCCAAGCCTTCCTCATACCAAGAAGAGAAGGCCACCTTTGACTTATCACTTAACCTGTCCCGGTCGATCATCAGTCCTCCTAGGTGCGGAGCTCTTTCCTTTCTTCCGACTATGAAGGGAATGTTTCATTACTTCAGGAGCTCGCCTAAAAATGGGAGCTAACCCCAGCCTCAAGCTTGAAACAAGTCCCCAGCATCATAGAGGCTGCTCAGGTCTACTTCATAGAGGTATGTGTCCTTAGTATTTGCAACTCATTTCCTTTCTCGGTTACAGGGTGTAGTTCATGCTTTCTCCACCCTTCGTTAGGTTCCCTCTCGGCGAGTCGTTGAGGCCAAGCTCAACTCACTTAGGGAACAAGAGAAGCACGATAAGAAAGAGGTAGAATCCCTTAAGATGGGGCTCTGGGCCAAAAGGCGCAAGAACCGGGAGCTAGAGCGTAAGTTTGAGGCTAATAAGGTTCTGATGGAGAGGCAAGCCTACCAAGCTCAACTTGAAGCTGCTAATATTTCATATGAGAAGGGGCAGGAGGTTGTGATAAACCTAATGGCTGAGGCCACCCAAGAATATGATGGGGGCAAAGGGGAGTTCATGCCTGACTGCGACATTATCTTATAGTGGGCTGAGGTGATCAAGGTGAGGGACGCCAACACTCACGCCCAAATGAAAGAGGAGGCTCGCTTAGAGATTGCCTGCTTCTGCTTAGGCGTGGCATCTGCTACCCATCCATCCTCCCTTGAGTATACACTGGAGGATCCACCCGAGCGTGGTGTCGGGGTGACCTATTCTGATGACAAGGCTATGGAAGATACTGATGATGATGATGTGCAGCCTTGACTTTTCCTCCCCCCTTTACTTTGCTTTTCTCTAGTTTGGTAGCCTTGGTTCTTGTGAACGATAGGTTTTCGCCTTGGACCTTCGAGCCAAGGTTGTATGGACATCTTTCATTTTTCTTCATTTACTCAGAACTCGTGCTTGCGTAGCGACATCCTATCTAATTTGCGTGTATGACATTCCTCGTATGCGGATGCTTTGTTTTCCGTCATATCTTTGCATTTCTTGTTATTGCTATATGTTGACATCATGTACCAAATGATTTGTGTTGTTTATCAATTTGGGGTTACCCACCCCTAAAGGCCTAAAAAGGCTTTTCCTTTGTCCCTCCGAGAGGTGAACAACGAGTGTAGTCGTGTCGTGCATTAATCTCTTCACCCATAGGGGCTAGAGGTGTTCGTATGAAGAATTCAGTATTAAGACCGACACTCTCCCTCTTACAACCTACCATGGTGTCCATAGGCCCAATGTATAATAACATCTAACCAAAATGTTGTGCGTAGCTAGATCCACCCTGAAGACAGTCCTTTCATTCCTACTGCCAATCATGACATTCGTGATTTAAGTTCGAACACCAACTGCACGAGCTTATCCTAGTATAAGCTTATCATTTAATCAAACTACTACACTTGTTTAGGCCTCTCCCTTGAGGGGTTAGGATGAGTTCGGATGCAGGGACGACGTCCTATCGTTCTCTTCACTATCATGGCATTCATGGGCTAAGTTCAGACAACAGCCGAATGAGCTGATCTTTGCATCAGCATATCATTTAATGAAACTATCGTGTTTGGTTAAAACCCTCCCTAAGGGGGGTAAGACGAGTTTGGATACCAGTTTGGCATCCTATCATTCCCACTGCATATCACGACATTCATAGGCTAAATTTGGACACTAGCTGAATAAGCTGATCCTTGCATCAGCGTATCTTACTGTTGGGATCTGTTGTTAAGTTTTACCGTTTATGGTGGGCCTATGTTCTCACTCTAACCCCTATGCTCCTAAACTTAATGAAAATTAACTTGAATCAGATTCAGGAAAATGATCATTCATTGATACTCATAGATGATAACTTCGGGGACTAACCGAATATAACCGACATATTAAAGTGAAAAAGGCCTTTGTTTTACACAAACAGACAACTACTTTCTACCCCTATCATATGTAGTATCTTCTAAGGTTGTCAGAGTTCTATGTCCTTGGTGTACCAGGACGTACTTCCTTAACGACCATGTATGGTCCCTCACAATTGGGTGTAAGCTTCCCTTAGATTATCCCCTTTTCGGTAGCCTCCATTTTCATTGTACCAAGTCTCTCTCCCTTATGGGCCTTTCCTTAACCTTACGGTTATAAAATCGGGTTATCTTGACTTTTGCAATCCCTTCTCTGAGATAGGCATCTCCCCTTACCATGGGTAACAAGTCAAGTGCCTTATTTAGGGCATTGTTGTTAAGATCCTTCTGGAAAGTGGCGATTTGGTGGATACGGATAGCAACCTTCACCAATAGCACCACCTCGGATCTCCCCGATGGCGCTTTTCTCAATTGTTCGAATGGCTCCTAGTATGGCCAAGAGCTCATCAAACCATAACCCCTTTGCACTATCTAATCTCTTCTTGAGCCCGTTTAGGATCAGCTTGTCCGTTGGTTTGGGGTCTAGCGGTGATTATGAACCTTGTTTGAATGTTGTACTCAGCGCAGTAGTCTTATACCTTGTCGATGTTGAACAACCAACCATTTTCGAATACCATCATCTACGGGATCCTGTTAAGCCAAAAATCATGCACTGTTTTAATAATCATTTCGATTATATTATATATATTATTTTGTCTAATTTGCTTTATTTTCTATATTTTTCAGGTTTAGTATTAATAAAATAAAGAGGAGAAGAGATGACGTCAAAGCTCTGGTTTTACACGCTTGGCTATAAAGACGGTCCAAAATTAATAATTTATGGAAAATATTATTTTCATAATTATTAAATTGGGCTAGGGTTTCAAGAGTTGAAGAAAAGCTAGAAGTCTTGAAGGAAAAGAAGTCTAAGGAAGAGAGGAAGGAAACCCTAGCTTACTGACCCTAATCTCCCTCACTTGTCATGCATAAAAAGCCACGACACCTCCATCAATTGGGATGAACGCACGGCCTCACAAATAATCCCACGGCTGCCTTGAGGAAAGACACATACGCCTACCCTTTGTCTTGCCCACGCCAACCCCCTTCCATCATCTCATCACCATCATCATCTTCGAACAGGATCTCCCCTTCTAACCCCACTTCTTCTTCCTCACCAAGGACACCGGCTCACGACAGCCTTGAAAAGAACCTCACGCAGCTCCTCTTCTTCAATCATCTTTTTCCCCATCCTCATCTTCCATAATCATCCTCTCCATCACGCACCTACTTCCAAGCACCTTCACGACATCACGCCATCAACCCCACGTATCATCTTCCCATCATAATCTCAACCCTATGCCTAGCTCCATCTCCACGCACTCCGTCATCATCATCATCTTCTCGTCTTCACCATATCATCATCATCAAGCCACGGCTGCCCTTCAATCTCCACCATCATGCCTAAGTGGGATTATTCTACTTAATTTTTTTTTTTTGGTTGTTTAAATTATTGTTAAACATGAATTATTTGGGAGAATTTTGTGAGTTTATTTTTAATGTGAGTGAGTAATTTTTTTTGTGCTTAGTATAATCTTCTTGAAGCCATGCTAAATTTACTATTTTGAAACAAGTTTTATACTTTATTGCCTAGTTGATTCATATTCATGACTCTATAGCGATTAGCGTTTATTGTTTATGATATCCGTGTTCAATTAATTAGAATGCATGCTAGTTAGTTTAATACAACTTCGATTGATAGTTTAGAAGGCTATAATACGTAAAAGTTATAGTCTTTTATGCTTAGGTATCACCCTAATTAATCATGGATGGCTCAAACACATCTCTTTTAATTAGATAATCGCTTTAGATCTTTGTTCAATCGATTTGCTGTTAAATTAGTTGCAAAGTGTTAAATGATGTTTTTCTAATTCTTAATGCTCTGGTTTGATTAAATTTTTGCGCTGGTGTAAAGATTATCAAATTAGTAGAGTTTACATTAGGGCTAGACCTAATTAAACTAGAATCTAAGAAAAAATGGGGAAGAACCGCTGGTAGATATCTTCTACAGTTTAATTCATGAATGAAATTAACTTGTGTGTTAATGATAAATATTAATTTGCGTGGTGGATTGAGATTATACTAAGTATCCTTCATAAATTTGACAACTTTTAATCATTATTTATTGTTTAGAGTTAATTTGATTAGTTTGGTAATTTTTGTTCTATTTTTATTAGCTTCAACATAATTTCAATCGACCCCCCCCAAAAGTATAGTCTTTTAGGAGTGTCTAGGTAATTTTAGATAGTTTAGATTTTGATTTTTGGAGTAGTTATAATTTTAGATTAATTTATATTCAGTTTTAGTATTTAATTACTGGTTTGTTAGAAATTAGAATGAAAATAGCTATTTTCATATTTCTTCAAGTTTTATTAATTCCTAGGGTTTATATAGTGTCCTAGTCTGATCATATTCAATTTTGTAATTTTTGGAAATTATTTGATAATTGTTTAGAATTATTTTGTGAAATTGAGAAGTGCAGGTTTTTAGGTTATTAATTCTGAAAATTTCGATTTTTAATTTTAATTTACAATTATTAGGTGTTGTTAAATCCAGAAAATTGTGTCCTAAAGTTAGGGTAATTTTTTTTGATTATTTTCATATTTATATTTATGCAGATTATTTTATTTCTAATTTCAGATTTAATATTCTGCATTGATATTCTATGGTAATTTTCTGATTTAATTTTTTTGAATTTATTTGGATACAATTGAGGAGTTATAAGCTTATATACCTGAAGAATAATATTTTAGGTTACTGTTTAACATTTTTAATATTTGTTTTCTGTTTATTATTTGCTGTTTTGATTTTTAATTAGAATTTCAGTTACTATTCTGTTTTTATTTTTCTAGGAAAGCTTTTTACTGTTTCCCTTCCAGAATATAATCCAAATATTTAGGGGCATCATTGGGTGTTTTTCCAGATTTTTATCCATTAGATTTTAATTATTTTAGAATTATTAAGATTAGATTTAATAAATTAGATTAATAAAATCATTTAGGATTAAGCTAGCCTTTTTAAAACAATCTTTCATCGTGGATCAATCCCTACCTTCCTATGCTATAAAAAGTATTTAATAACCGAAGTAGTGGTTAAATTTATAGCTCTCGACAAGTTTAACTGATCCCGAACCTTGCTATGATATTCTTCTATATCAACTTGCGGACCTCCCACTCCGTGATGGATGCTGCTGCCTCTACTTCCACCCATTTGGTGAAATAATCCACCATGATGAATAAGTGCTTGCGTTGTCCCGTTGACTCTGGGAAAGGACCCAAAATGTCCGTGTCCCACTTTACAAAGGGCAATAGGGAATGCATTGTATCAGCGGGGTGGATGGCTGGTGGTGTAGGGGTGAGTCGTTGGCACTTGTCACATTTTCTAACCATTTCAATTGCATCCAACTAAAGTGTAGGCCAATAGTAGCCTATCTGCAATGCCTTTGCGGCCAGGCTTTGTCCCCCAATGTGTGACCCACACTCCCCTTTATGTTTACTAGCCATGATTTTCTTGCCTTCTTTTGGGGTGGTGCATCTTAGGAGGGGATGTGAGAAAGCCTTCTTATAGAGGAGCCCATCATATAGCAAGAACCATTCAGATCTCTTCTTAATGCAGTAGACCTCATTCGGGCCTTGCGATAGGGTTCTGTTACGTAAATATCTCCTGAGGGGCTCCATCCGTATCTCGCTCTTATCAATCCAAACCAATTCCTTATCATCAATTGTCTGCTCTGACAAGATCTCCCAATGAATGCTCTTGGGATATCCATTCGGGGAGGAGCTGGCAAGCTTCGACAAGGGATCAACTTATCAATTCTCCGATCTAGGTAATTGTTCAATCTTGAATTTTTTGAATACAAAGGATCTCTTCTTTACTTTAGCCAAGTAAGCTACCGTCGCTAGGATCGTAAGCTTCATACTCGTGTCTTACTTGAGTCACCATCAGTTGGAAGTTGGAGAAAGCCTTTAAGTATCCAGTTCCTAGGACATTACAAATATCCTTTATGGCCAATGGGGACTCATACTCAGCCTCATTGTTGGACATCTTACACATGAACTTCAAAGCATGCTCGTACGATTACCCTTCGGGTGACACCAAGATTATTCAAGCCCCACTCCCCGCATTTATTGCCGATCTATCCACGTATAGCATCCATGCCTTGCTATCCGTATCTTGGGGCTCATCCGGGATTGAGAATTTGGCAATGAAGTTAGCAAGGCTTTGAGCATTGATTGCTCCCCTTGGTTCATAGTGGATGACATAGGGTGCTAAGTCAACATCCCATTTTTAAAGATTCCTTTACAACTTCTATACCTCTCATGAGTATTTTACAAGGGCTGGTCGGTCAAAACAACAATGCGGTGTGACTCGAAGTACGGATGTAACTTCTAAGTCGCAATAAGAAAAGCATATGTGAACTTCTCAATAAGGGGATTGCATTGCTCGACACCATCTAAAATGTGGCTAATGTATTAACCTAGCAATTATTGTCCATCTCTTTCTACTAGGAGCACCGCGCTCACCACATAATTGGATACGACATGATAAGCTAATAGCGGTTCCCCTACGGTAGGGCTCACCATTCGAGGAGTCTTTCTAAACATTCCTTGAGGCTGTGTAAAGCGCATTTGGCCTCTTCATCCCAACCAAAGCACGCCTTCTTCTTTAGGACTTTGAAGAAAGGAAGGCATTATCAACTAATCTCGGTATGAACCTCCCAAGTGCAGTTATGCAGCCAGTAAGCGTCTGTACCTCCTTCACCATTGTTGGAGACGTCATGTTCAGCAACACCTTAATTTTGTTAAGAGTTGCTTTCATGTCTATTTGATCGATCCTGCACGCCAAAATTTTTTCAGATCTGACTCCAAAAGTGCACTTTTTAGGGTTAAGCTTCATCACATAATGCCTTAATATCTTGAAGGTGTCCTCTAGGTCCCTCGCATGTTGATTTCTTTGACACTCTTAGGGATCATATCATCAACTTATACTTCCATTATTTTCCCTATTAGTGCCGTAAATACCTTGTTTATGAGACGTTGAGAGGTAGCTTCAGTGTTCTTAAACCCAAATAGCATTACGTTGTAACAGTACAAACCTGTGTTGACAATGAAGGTCACCTTCTATTGGTCTTCCTTAGCCAAAGGAATTTGGCAACAACTTGAGAAAGCATCCAAGAAGCTAAGGAGTTCATAGCTCGCTGTAGAATCAACTAACTTGTCTATTTTTGGCAATGGATAGTTGTCCTTGGGGCATGCTTTTTTCAAATCAATAAAGTTGACACACATTTTCCATATCCCATTGGGCTTCTGAACCAAGATGACGTTCGATACCCACTCAAGCTATTGGCATTCTCTTATAAATCTTGCTTCGAAGAGCTTCTGGGACTTGACTGCTGTAGCCGTGCTCCTTTCTGCCCTCAAGTGCTTTCGTTTCTTAATGACCGACTAATGATTTAGATCCACACATAGTTTGTGTTCGACTACATCAAGAGATATGCCTGGCATTTTGGAAGGATCTAATGCAAACACATCCTTATATTGCTCAAAGAGTCAAGCGATTCCATCCTTTATTATGAGATTAAGATCCTTGCCAACCTGAACAGTCCAGTCCGAGCAACTGGGGTCTGAGGGTATAGGCATCACTTCGGAGGTGGGCTCTAGGTAGGGCCTTTCATGCACTTCTGCCGAGGTCGAAAGTACTACCATGTTTCTGTGGCCACCTTCTTTCCCATCTTGTTCGGTCGAGATGTCTCGCTTGTGGGGGTTCTTCTTTCCTTCCCAAGGATTTCAAACTCATATGGTAACATTTCCTTGCCATCGTTTGGTCTCCAAATAGTTTTTCCACATTTTCATTATCCAGTTTAAACTGGATGTGTAAAAGGTAAGGCGTCATAACAGCTTTGATGGCATTAAGGGTTGGTCTTCCTAGGATGATATTGTATGCCATGGGGATGTCCACCACTGGAAAGTTTATTTCTATATTTCGTGACTATCTTTGTCACCCACTCAGACATGTAGTCTTTTAGTTCTAATGGGTTACATGGCGTGCCCCTAAAACCCCCACAACAGGGGTTTCGACAGCTTCCACATTGTTTTCAGTATACTGCAACTTCTTAAGGCATTCCGGGGTGATGATATCAGTAGAACTTCTAGTATTGACTAGTATTCGGCGAACTATGGCAGTCGCTATCTTGAGGTGTATCACCAAGGCATCATTATCATGGGTTTGTAAGGGATACATGTCCTCCGAATCAAATTTCATATATGGTCCAATGAATGCTTTCAACTCTCCAGTTGTCATGACCTAGCTGAGCTTACTAATTTGAGCTTTTCAATATCTGGCATTCCATTCCTTATCATCAATCCCCCCAATAATGGTTGCTATAATCTCCATATTATGGTCAGCATCGTTGTCCTTCTTCCCTTCTGGGTTGAGGCATTCACGATCTCCACCTTCTCCTCTTATCAAGAAAAGGTTGACTGTCCCTGGTCAGCTAACTCGTGGAGAACTTTCTTGAGTTCACGACACTTAGAGGTAGTGTGCCTGTAATCCCCATGGTACTCACAATAGTTGTTCTTGTGCCTGAATTTCACTGGTGGGTTTGGGGCGCCTTGGCATGGTGTTGCCTTTGATCTCCATAAGGGTGTTATGATGGGTGATGTGGAAACATCTGAATCTTTCTTCATCCTTCTAAGGACACATGTCTGTCTGAGGACCCTTATCCTCTCTTCCTCTTTTCTAATTGTCTGGTCGTCCCCAGCGCATATTTCCATTGCTTGTATGAAATCCTGAGCCCTTCTTAGGGCTTCTGCTAACGTTGTTACCTTTCTCTCAGCAAGGATAAACTTGAACCTTCTCGGGAACAATCCGTTAAGGAAAGCCATATAAGCTACCCCATCTTGCAAATCCAAGATTAGGACGGCTTCGCGATTGAACCTTGTCACGTACTCCTTCAAGTCCTCTCCTCTGGATTACAAAATCTTAGTGAGATGAATGCCATTCTTCTGCTCTCTCTTGCTTGCTATAAAGTGAACGCTGAATAACTCTATCAGCCGAAGAAAGGAGGTATGCACCCATCGAGGAGTTAGTTGAACCACTTCTATGCGGTCCCCTTCGGCGTGGACTGGAGGTAACAACAGCAAGTTGCATCATCAAGTTCCTACATGTACATCTATGTCCTATAGACATCCAGATGATTGTTAGGGTCACTAGTTCCATCAAAGGGTTTGATTATCGGCATTTTGACCTTCTTGGGGCATGGCACCTCCATAATTGCTCTATTGAATAAGTTTGAGAGAGAAAGAAAGGATCCACTCTACAAGGAGCCTCCAATTCGAAGTGTATAAGGCCTGGGATGACCTAGTGCAATCGCCAAAAGGAGATCCATAACACCTAGAAGATATGCCTTGCTTCTGGCCCCTCTTGGCGCTGGCTGTTCGGAAGGGGGGTGAGTGTTACGGGTTCCTCAAATTCCCATCGGTGTCCTTTCCATGGACCTGGCTAGCGAAGGAATTCTATCTTCGGAGCCCCCCACTTCCGAGTTACGAGAGCAAGTGGACTATTCTTGCTCCTCGTACCATCCGGATGCCCGACTTTTGGATGTGTAGGGAGTTGTAATAGACCGGGAGGGGGAGACGCTATTGTGGGCTTTTTGTAGAGCTTGCTTGAATTGGATGATTCTTTTAGCATATCCGCCTGGCAAAGCACTCGTATCCCTTTTAGGCCGTCGGACGAGCTTAGGATGACATTCGGTTGCCTTTATCTTTTCACATATGCCTCGGATCACTGCCTCTTACATTTGCTTTAGCATGTCCCCCAATTGTTCTAGTGTGACTAATTATTGAGCGGAAGGGCGATCCACCGAATTTACTCCAGAACTCTGGGCTGGAGAGGTTCCATGCCCCCTAAGGGGTCCCCAGTGGCCCCACGCTTTCCCTTATCTCCCTACTTTGATACTTTCGATCGATTGTCAACCATCTGGCCAATGCATCCCTACAGATAGTGCCAATTTGTTTCGGAAGAAACTTACTCGAGTGGTGGTGGCGCTTGGACTTACGTATGGCTGATATGTCACTTAATCGCTTGAGCTGACGTGTGCTCCTCTCGATGACCGGCACGAAGGTCAACCTTGACTGTTTTTCCCAAGGAAGATCCCTCTAACACTCAAGTCGTTTTCAAGTAGAACTGTAGAAGCAGATAGAGAGTAAAGAGGAGAGAGAAAAGGAGAGTTTACGATTTTAGGAGAGGTTTTAGTGAGGTAATCAAGTTGTTAATAGTAAAAGTCCCCCAAAATGGAAAATGTTGGGATATTTATAGCCTTGGGGTTGGCACCTAAGGGCAGAGTGGTAATTTCCCTACTCAAAGGGTCAAATTATCATTATACCCCTCCAGCATCCTTCTTCCTTCCTTGTGGTCAACTCTGACCTCTATTGACTTGGTCAACATCACATGTTGCCTTCCTATTGGATGGATATACTAATGACTAGGTTTAATGCCTGGAAATACCAATTTTCTTAGTGGACAGGGATGGTAATGGGGTGGGTACAGTGAGTGTTAAGTCGTACCAGCACTCATACCCATTTTCAAAAATCGTACTTATACCCATACCCATGGCCATTGGGTATTAAAGAATAAAACTCACATCCATACCCAATGGTTTTACCGATTTGTAGGTTTTATTTGGGTTCACATAGAAAATGAAGATTGATACCTATATGCAACCTATATCCAAATATGATAAACATTTGGGTCATTATAAGGTTATAAAGTTGTAATATTCTGCGAGTATTTATGGCACGTTCTTTTAAACTTATCATAAGCACATATCATTAGTAATTGGCATAATTCAGCACAATTTAGCATTGTTAAGTATTTATTAAAAATATGTGGTTATATTTTCCTAAACATTCAATATGTTTTCAACATGATTCAACATGATTAAGCATGTTTCACCAAGATTCAGTATGTTTCAACAATAAACGTCAATAAGCACATCTCATAAGTCAAAAAGAATGTTTACTTATTTAGAAATGTAAAATCGAGCATGGATTGAACTTCAACCAAGGAAACATCATACCACAATAAAGTTTTTTGATGTTATTGTAAAAAGGGGTACGGGTAGGGTGCAGGTATGGGACAAGTGAGGCTTATACCCCGTATCCATTTTTCAATATCCGCCCACGCCATTTTTAAAACCCATTTTCACTACCCATTTGGGTTTTAAATAGGGAGGTTCTGTTTTAGCTTTTAAATGGATACAAGTTGCATTTGCATCTCTATTAATAGAGGAATCTGTCAAAGCTGCTCGATCAAGGTTAGGCACCTGAGGTTGGTCCAATGATTGTGCACCCTCTCTCCTCTCCACAAATCTCATTAGGCCAAATCCTATAGAGGAAAGCCATTAAGTTTGGGCCGTTCCTCAAATTCGTTATTAAAGTACTTTGACGGTCTTTGTTTTCTTAAAGCAATTTTCTTCTTTAAATTTTTGTTAGAATTTTTATATTTATTTTCACTCTTTGATTGCATATATATTTGCATTTTTATATGTTTTATTTTCTTTTTTAAGAACATTATTTTTACCTCTAGTAAATTGAATTTCGCTGAAAGACCGGTTATTAAATTGAAGTTGACTTTTTTAGTTGAAGCGAGGGGTAGAGCCCCTAAATTTTATTAATAACTAGGCACAAGGGGGGAATGAGTTACACCAAGCGTCTCTTCTAACAAAATATGTTTAACAGATACAGGTGAGTAGTCAAAGAAGATAAGTGATTGTTGTTGCTCTCCCCTCTAATTAGCTAATTGATGTGCCACTCTGTTGGCTTCTCGATAGCAATGTTCCATAGCTAATTGAAGTTGATGTAGTTATATAATAGCTCTCGATCCAGCTAGCTACAGGTATTTCCTTTCCAGATTGGTGTTAACCCATGTGAAATCTTTATAAAATTTAGCTATTCTACTTAATCGCATTTTGCAATAGGATTACAATAATAGAACTCACTACTAGTTCATCATAGCAAGCAAGATTGAATTTATGAATTAAATTTGACAAATATGCTATAACAATTATTAAATAACTATTGTTAAAATACGAAAAAGAGAGGGGAAAAAAGTGCAACCTATTTGACCTTACATTTATTTATTTATGTAGGTGTACATGTGACGTGACATATCATAATGATATGACATTCTGAATGATATTTTAAAGTGAACACATGTAGCCCTATTATAACCACGGAAGTATTCCTTAACCTCAACATATTTCTATTCTTAAGGGAGCTATTATTGCATTCATAGATTTTTATTTAACCAAACATTTTAAATCTCTTTTCACTCTTATGTAATGTTTGGTTAGATGTAATTAATCTTGTAATGCAATCAAGTTTATAATTGTGTTTTCATTACCTTGTTTTGTTGTGTGAGAATATTGCAATAAATAACTATCTTGTAATTATGGTTACTACAAACTAAGTAATCATGATTACAATGCAAAGTTGATTTTATTATATTGTTATTATATTGCATCCAACCGAACATTACATTAGATGTAACAATAGCCTTTTAGATTTTTATGCTACTATGTGCTATTTCCTTCCTAAAAAACATCGTCTCTACCTCTATTAAATTGAATTTTCACTCAAGATAGGTTATTAAATTGAAATTAATATAATTATATAATTTATATATTTTCTGGGCTTAGATAATAGCTCCAATTAGCTACAAGTAGGGGTGTGCAAAAAAATTCGAAACCGAGAACCGAACCGAAAAATCGAAAAAACCGAACCGAAAAACCGGTTAACCGAACAAATTTTTCAAAAAAATCGGTTCGGTTAATCGAACCGAAATTTTCGGTTTTCGGTTCGGATTATTTGAAAATTCGGTTAACCGAACCGAAAATAATTTTATTTTTTTGAAAAATAATACATAAAAAATAAAAAAATTTGGTAAGAAAGTGCACCTTTTTATTATTTATAAATGGTAACCAAAGTTTAATTTTTATAAAAAGATTTTAAACATAAAAGAATGACAAATTTAGGTAAGAAAGCATAAGTTTTTTATTATTTGTAAACGGTTAACCGGTAACCGAACCGAAAAATCGGTTAACCAAACCGAAAAACCGGTTAACCGAAATTTTCGGTTCGGTTACGGTTCGAGCTTTAGGCGAACCAAAATTTTCGGTTAACCGAAAAACGGTTAATCGAAATTTTCGGTTCGGTTACGGTTTGGAATTTTTTTGAACTGAAGAACCGGTTAACCGATTTTCGGTTAACCGAAACTCCTGTTAACCGGTTTTGCACACCCTTAGCTACAAGCATTTCCTTCCCATTATTAATGCCACCCTATATGAAATATTCGTGAAACGTTTCTCCTTTACCTGGTCTTGTTCGCTTTAGCTTATTCTTTCAGAAAATAAGCTTAGTTCATTAAAACCAATTTAGTTCTATTAACTACAAATAAGTCCAAAATTCTTCAACAAAGTAAGCTCAGTTTAATTAAACAAAATCAGTTTAATTCAACAAACCTAACTTGAAAAAATTACTCCTGGCCACATTTTGCATTGAATCAGAATAATAGAAGTCCCCGACCAATCCATTATAGCAACCAAGACTAAATTTATTAATTGAATTTTACCCAAAAAACACAACAAGTTTTAAATAAGTATTGCTAAAATATGGAAAAGGAAAAAACAAAAAAGAATGCAGCTAATTACATAGCAACCTATTTGGCTTTACATTTATGTATCTAACAATGTATATGACATGACCTATGATAATGATATTGTTTTAGACAAAACGTGAGTGAGCAGGAGAAAAACTAGGACTTACTTTCAGTAGACGTGCTGCTTAGCTAGCAAAAATGATGTGTCTTCTTCTTGACGACTTGCATGAAGGTCAATGCCTAGTGTTTTTCTTGAAGAAGGCCCCTCTGAGGCTCAAGTGAATCTCAAGAAAGATGAAGTGAAAAGAAAAGAGAAAGGGTAGAGAGAATGTTTCTGTTTTTGGGTGTGTGAGGCTAATATGTCATCTCATGAATAGTTCAAAAAGATATTCATAATGATGTAATTTGGAGTATTTATAGCCTTGGGGTTAGCACCTAAGTGCAAAATGGTAATTGCTCAATCTGGGAGCAAAATGACCATTATACTCCTCCTGTTCCCCTCTATCTCCCTTGAGATCAACATTTGCCTTTTCCTAACTTGATCTTTGCCACATATCGGTCTCCCATTGGGGTGTCTTAAATATTTCAATCACGATATGATACGGCATTTTGAAGGACCTTCTAAAGCGAACACTTACAGGTGGTAGTATAATTAAGGATTTGGGATTATCATTACGAATGTAAAGATTGTAATAACCAACTTCTTTTGAGAATGGAAATAGGTTAAGGTTAAGAACGATAAGAGAAGCATTCTTAACCTCAACATATTTCCATTCTCAAGGAAGTTAATTATTGCATTCTTTTCATTCCTACTGATAATCGCAAATTCCCAACTATACTTATGCGCAATTTCAGCATATCTACACTGAAGAACATTTTCTCAAAATTTAGAATTTAATGCGATTAACATATATGATGTTTGTCTCATCAACATTCTTACAGGTACTGCGTTGAATTTTTAATTACACAACAGTGCCCTGTTTACAAGTAGGGCTGTTCATCAGTCCAGGACTGGAGGGGAGCGCATCGGACCGGACCGGACCGGCCTGGACCAAGACTGAGTTTGGGTAATGTTTGGGACCGTGGACTAGACCGGTCCAAAGTTGGTCTGGACCGAGATCAGACCGATCAAAACTGGACCAAACCTAGACCGAACCGATTTTGAACCGAGTCCAAGGTCGTGTTCGTGGGCTAGGAAATGGGCTGGTCTGGCTAGTAGGCAGCACTGCAGCAGTTGTTTTTATTTACTTGGGCCAGTGATATTTCACTTATTTGATTGGACATCGACCATTTCTTAAACAAATAAACCATTATATCATTCAATCATTTCAATGATTTGAGAATTGGAAATTTGGGATAATGGGATTAGAAGTTAATTACATAAGCACAGCACAAATCTAAAGAAACTCTCAAAATAAAAAGTTTAATACATAACTAACTAGGTAAGAAAGTTAATTACATAACCAAAGTTTTAAGTGTTTAATCAAATGTTCAAAGCCACTCAATCTTCAATGGATCAAGTGAATCAACCTACGAACCCAATGTGGCTCCCAAACTTAAAGTTGAAAGTTGAAACCAATATCTTAGATTTGGTAAAGGATTTCCTTTCAACAATTTGGTCTTCTCTCAAATGTTCAACTAGTAGGTCAAGTAGTATATGAAATAAAATAAATAAAAGATCAAGTTAGTAAATATAAAAACTAACAGCTAGTCTACTAAAGATAAATAATTATGCTAACCATAATATAATGTAAAATAAACACAATAAAAAGAAGAAAACTTACCTCACAATATTAAATGTTCAAAGTATCACCAACATCAATCACATTATCCTTAAGACTCAATTTACCAAGATCTAAAATAAACACAACACAAAGAACAAAAATTTAAAGTTGGAACATGTGATCATATAAAGTAAATAAACAAAATTACAAAAGAAATGAAAACTTGAACAATACCTTTATGAAGGTCCTGTAATTCATTGAAGTAATCCTCCATATCTAATCTATTACTTGGTCTAAGCCAATCTTGTGCATATATAAGAGTTTGGACCATCTTTTGCACAATCGAACCAAACAAAATTCATAAGTTAACAACACATAAATAATGTATAAATTTATAATACAATACAAAGAAGTACAATAATTAAGTCAATTACATTTGGGGTTAAAGAAGTTCTAAATGAATCAAGAGTACATACTCCTGTACTGAATGCTAACTCTGACGCAACTGTTGAAGCAGGCACGACCAATACATCACGAGCCATACGAGCAGCCACAAGATATCTAGGACCATGTACTTTCCACTATGCCAACATATCATCCCTTACTTCATCCTCTTCAAGTCCCTCACTTAGTTACTTTTGCAACTCTATCTTTATGATTCCTCTTCCTCCATCTGGCCCCTTTAACTTCTTTCTTAATTGTTGTGCATAAGAGACAGCTCCACTAGATGCATTACCCTTCTCAACTTCAAGTTGTGCCCCACTACTTTGCCTACTTTAAGGAGTTAATGGCTTGTACAATTGCCAATACTCATCAAACGAAGTTTCTAATTTCTCTCTCACTTTCAAAACTATAGCACTACCTTATACTTCACCAAACAAATCACAAAGAGAGACCTCAAGATCTACCAACTTGTATCTAGGATCAAAGATGGGAGCAATACACACCAAAGGCTTCATTTTCTCAGGTGTGCCATAGTACTTATCGTATTTCATCTTCATCCTCTTAGCCACTTCTTTAAAGTTTGTGACTCTAGAACCAATCTCCTCAACATCCTTACTTTCTTCATCATTAACATCAATGGTCTCAACGACTGCCTCCAATTGTTTTAACATAGTATAATTAGCCACAATTTCAAAGAAAAGTAGGTTGGACGTTACATATGAAGTACTAGACGAACGCAAAGTAACATTACAGAAACCTCCAAAAAAAACTAACAAGTGTTTAACTTGTTTCCAGTCATTTGAGTTTGGAGATCTATCTGTATCATCATCTTTTGCCAACTCCACATTATAATAAGGGTCTCTTTTGCTATACTTTGTGAATGCATGCTGATACACTAAAGCAGCGCTACGCATTTTATAAGTGGAGTTCTATCTAGTGGGAACATCAAGAGACAAAGAAGCTTTGCTCTCAATTTTTTCTGCAACTACACATTCTTGAAATCTTTGCAACGTACTAGGAGATTGCCTAATAAACCTCACGGCAGCTCGAACACGCTTAACTGACTTCCCAACAACCTTTAACCCATCATATACAACCAAATTAAGCATGAGAGTAACACACCTAACATGTAAGAATTCCCCACCAGAGAAAAAAAATGACCATGTCGCTGAAACTCACCAATGAGGGAAGTACAAGCAGTGCTATTGCTCCTAGCATTATCAACAGTAACTTAGAAGCTAAACCTGAATCCTAAACATTTTCCAAGAACAAGAGCAATATCATTAGGTTTATGACTAAAAATTGCACAAAAATTCAATATTTTCTTATGCAATTTCCAATCATTATCAATAAAGTGGGCAGTTATAACTATATAGTTAATCCTCTGAATTTATGTCCATGTGTCTATTGTCATATACACCCTTTCACATGAATGTATAAATATTGTTTCAATTTCACTCTTTCATCCACATATATTTGATAAATGTCTTTAGCAATGGTAATGCGTGAAGGCATGTTAAGTGAAGGACAACAAATAGACATCATTAGCCTAATCCCATATTTTCAACAAATCTAAAGGGCAATTCATCAATTATGATCATTTTGGCTACATACCCCCTTGCCTCATGAGGATTCAATACCTATGACTTTAATCTAGCTTCTCCCTCATTGGTTTGATCCTTTTCAAAAACCAACTGACTTTGTGTCTGTTTGCTTTTATTGTTTGGGTTTTCAGGGCACTTTGGAAAATGATTTTTCAAGTTCTTTGTTCCGTTTTTACTAGGGTCGGCCTCATATATAATACCACAATACTTGCACTTACCGGCCACTCTTCTTCCATTCTCTTTGATCTCTTCGAAATGGTTCCAACATTCTGCCCTTTGAGTGGACTTTCTAGCCACTTGTTTCCCCTTCCTCTTGCTTTGTGTTGCTTTTTCACTTCTCTCTTCCTCCTCCTCAATCTCAATTGGATCATTCGGTTGTTGCTCACTTGGAATATCGGTATCCATGTCTATTGATTCTTTCATTTCTGAACTACCTCTCTTTTTGGATTTGGAGCTCGACATCTAGCATTGAAAAGTGATTCAAAAAAAAAAAGTAAATAAGCTATTAATATTACGCACACACACAAACACATCATGCTACTTTAAAAAAAAAAAAACACAAAGCTTATATTTCGAGAGCAAGCTGTAAGGGACTTCGTGATGACAAATCTATTCAAAAGTCGAATTTCAAAAGTACACTTCGTGCATAAAAAATAACAAATGAATGAAAGGAGATTGATATAATTGAAATCAAAGGAAAGTAGATTAAAAGAAAACCATTGGTGCTTAGTATACCAACATAATCTTTAAGTAAGAATAATCTGTGTCCTTCACTTAACATGTGCTTCACCTGAAATTAATTTAATTTGCTGGCTAAGTTAGTAAGCCATTGGTGCTTACATTACAAGAAATTTGGTATACTAAGCTATATAATTCTCAAGAGAATTGGTGCTAGTCGCTGAGATTACATGTACTTAAGTAGGAATGCTATAACATAGTCAAATAGTTTGATAGTGTCAAGGCTGCTACTTGTGCTCTTATCATAGTATCAAACTATCAGTTAGTCTAATGTAAAGCAGCAGCTTGTTTAAAGTTTAGTGAGTGATCTGTGTTTCTTTTAGGCATTAGGATAATGGGATTCGAGGATTTTCATATATGAAAGTTCTGATTTTGTAGCATTCTTCCTGTCCTTCAATATTTTCTCATTTGCTCCCTTCCTTGTTTTAATCCTTATCTCTGCATAATGGACATTTAACTGAAATTCTGAAACATTGTCTATTTTATACCATTTTTCATTTATAAGCTTTAATCCTTAGTTCCTTATAATATCTTTTTCAGTGCATTTCTACCATACCAAGCTGAAGAAAAGGCTGTCAATACTCAATTATTTAATCTCATGGATTGTGTTTTATTGGTTAGCTTTCATGATTGTAACACAAAACCAAGCATGTAATTGTGCAAAGGATGAAAGGAATAAAGGATGGAGGCATAGAGGCATAGAGCAATGTTTAGGAATACATGCAATAGCTTTCCCCACTGTATACTACAGAATGTTAGAATGCCTTCCTTGAATTTGGAGTAAAACAGAGGAGTAAAACATGTAAAACAGCAATGTTTAGGTGTCATACGTTTCTTGAATTTAAAAGATAGAAGGCCAAAGAGCAGGTTGATTTTGGAGTAAAACAGTCAAACAGAGAAGACGAACATGCCGGGTTGAATGCATCGCGCACCATATTCGTGGCTGAGGACAGTCTCTAAGTCAGAGAGAGAGAGAGAGAGAGAGAGAGACAGAGGTCGTTAGAGAGAGAGGGGCTAGAGTGGAGGGTCTGGACTAGAGGTGGAGGCAGCCACACGCAGTCATGCAGAGGCAGAGATGGTGATGCAGAGGGGATGACGCAGAGGGTAGAGGTAGATTGAAGAATGAAGACGGGTAGAAGACGGCTGACTGGCTGAAGCGGTGAACGACTGAAGACTAAAGGGTGCCCAAGCCAAAGTTAAAACCTAATTTTAAACTGGTCCAGGGTCCGGTCCTCAGTTCCCCGGTCTAGACCGGGACCGGACCGAACACCGAACAAGGATGAATTAAGGACCGACAATAAGATTGAATTGATCCAGTCTGGTCGGGTCCGGTCCTGGACCAAATTATGAATAGCCCTATTTACAAGCAAGTGTTGTTTCTGGATGCCCTTAAAAAGTTAAATTAATGAAAAGTTGGACAACATATACCACAACTGTCCTCAGCTTAACCAACCAACTCCGTGCCTTAATAATTAACAATCTATATCCTAGTTGTTAACTTACAGAGCTCCCTTCTCTGCCTACTCTATTTCTCTATCCTTAGACCCAAGAGAAATGATAGGGGAAGGAAGTTATGATCTAGAGGAACAAGGAGTAGGGCTTAAAACCGGGGGTCTTATCCCTTGACCTGTTTAGCAAATACAGAGAAATGACAGGGAAAGAAAGTCGAGTTAGCTATGGGGCTGTGACAGTAAGCTTAATAGTGGTCGTTTGGTGGATGTGTGGCTAGAGGAGTAGTAGTATCGATAGAGCACCAACACACAACAAATTTTCCCACCCTTGTTTTGTTCAATTGAGATGGGACGGCGGTTAACAGTGGGCTTGGTGGTTGCACTGCTGGCGTTGATGGGTCTTTCTTAGACAATTAGAGTGGCGGGGGAAGGGGTGGGGATAGTAGCATTGTCCCGGCAGAGGCCTTTGGACCCCCCTTCTTGTTTTATGCCTAAGGGAAGAAGATGGGGAGGAAGATGGGACAAAAAATGTTTTTTTTTTTTTAAGTTACAAGTTGTTTTCCTATTGTTTTTGATAAGAAATAGGATACTAGCACAGGTTGTTTTCATTTTTTTTTATATCATATTTTTCTTTTCATTTTTGAATCAATTTGATTTTGAGCATGTTCCGTGCGTCAACAAGAAAATTAGATTATTTTATTGTTTAATTTATATAAGACCGTATTATTATTCCCATGTTATTATTGTTTCATGATTATTATTATTATTATTATTATTGTTATTGTTGTTGTCGCCGTTGTTGTTTTCACATCTAATAACAATTTTGAAAAGGAGTGTAATCTATTGGCATTTGAATTTTTCCACCATGCAAAGGTTATGTTTTCTTTACTTCAATAAAATATAATTAATTTAGTCATTCTCTTTTTGGAAAGAGTGAGACTCTAAAATGACAAAAATGTAACTTAAGGAGCCATCTTATATATGTGTCCTTCAACTAATATTTTATGGCCCATGTAATGTATAAAAGACTTTTGAGAAGTTAACATTAGTATTTAAAAGATATATTTTAGTAAATCATAATTTACAGTTATATTTTTGTGGCTTAAGGTTAAAATTTAGGGTCCGTTTGGGAGGAGAGTAAGTTAGAGTAGCAGGAGTAACTAAGAGTAAGGAGGAGTAGGAGTAAGAGAGAATAAATAAGAGTAAGTTGCACCCCTTGTTTGGGAGTTTAAGAAGAGTAAGAACTAACCCTTATTTGGAAGAAAAGGAGAGTAAATAAGAGTAAGTAAAAGAATTAACATATATACCCTCACTAAATAGAATAAAATATATTATATTTAGAATTGTAGGGGTAAATATGTAAACTACTCCTTTCTACCACTCCTTACTCCTCATTTTAGAGTGTAAGAAAATGGAGGGTTGAGGGGAGTAAGGGGGAGTTAGAGTTACTCTCCCTAACTCCTTCTTACCCTCATTTTCTTACTTCCAAACATGTGTAAAGGAGAGTACTCAGCCTCCCTTATTCCCCTTTACTCCTCCTTATTCGTCATTCAAACAAACCCTTAACATCAAGGCCTTAAGGCATGTAATAATTTGTTAATGTATACTTAAATGTCAAGCTACATTAATGCAAGCAGTTTTAAATACTTCACAATAAGCATATGTAAACTATTAACATAAATTATTAAACCATGACCTTAACGATTAGAGGCTGGCATTTAACTTTCAACATTTAAGGTTTTATCAGGGTTTGCATTCTAAAGATATGAGCACAAGGTTTAGCTATTTTAGGGTTTTACACTTAGTGGTTTGTGACATACACAAACATGATGCAAAACCCTAATATTTATGGCTTAAAGTTCAGGGTTTATGATTTTGGTTTAAACTCTACGACACAAGTATCAAAAACTAGAATTTATGCGCAAACTTTAAGGCTCATAATATTAAGTTGTCAATTTTTGCCAACATGTTAATCATATGCTCATAAGAATACCAATTCATTTGCTAAAATAATAAACAAGGTAGCACAACCTATGAATGCCATCTATAAAGACAAGGTTAACAAGTTTTATTTTTTTTTTGGGTTCAAATTGTATTCGATTGAGATTTTAAAGTTTGTGTAAAATCTATTGCTTGTGATGCATTAGAGTAATCAGTTATACCCTAAAAAAATCCTAGACATTAAACACTAAGCTCCAACCTGCAAATCACAAAAGTTGAATCCTAAACCCCAATTGTTAACACTTGAGCCCCACAATGCAACCCCAAATCATACAAATGTTAATTCACAAATCTTGTAGTTTTGTATCTTATTCATTTATACCATAATAGACATTCTAACTTCTACTTATAAAATTTGTGATAAACCATAGCCCTAAATGTAAACACTTAAACCTAATGGTAAATCTTTAAGGTTTAGAGTTCATTTTTAATGGTTTGGGGTTTACGGTTGAACCTAAGGTTCAAGTATCATAGAGTGGGTTCTAAGGTTAGGGGTTAATAATATTTTCAGTAAATAAATTTTACGAAACTCACTGTTCGGGCTTAACTATTACTGTTCAGCTAGCATGAAATTAACTGAATTAATTCAGCATGCGGTAGGTTTACCCATGTATATAATGTAGTTAACTTGGGTTGGCGAACAATGCTAACTTGGATTTGCATCCAAGGTCAACTTTGGTCGACATGTATCATCGAAAAACTTTATAACTCCATGTACAACTCGTGCACTTGTGGGCCTATCTAGCTAACAATTAATATTGGTTTCTTATAGGATACGTGATTGTCCAGTTTTTAAAGATCGAAAGCTTTATTGATCGCATGCTCCATAAGAAAACAATATTAACTCGTTACCAATGTTCAACAAGGGCAAAGGTCTAACATTAAATTAGGGTTTGGGTTTAGTATATAACGCTTAGATTGCTTAAGAATTCACATACATATGTATGTTTTTGTCTACATACACACACGCACACATATTTACATACATAAATATATACATATGTGTGTGTTCATATATATATACACACACACACACACACATACACACACACACGCACGCATATATAGATATACACATATACATATATGTGTGTGTTTGTGTACATATATATATATATATATATATAGATATATATAATATATATATATATATAATATATATATATATCTTGTGTGTGTGTGTGTGTGTGTGTGTGTGTTGATGTTGTGTGTATATATACACATACATACATATATATATAATATCATATATATATATATATATATGTGTGTGATGTGTGTGTGTGTGTGTGTGTGCGTGTGTGTGTGTATGTGTTGTGTGTGGTGTGTGTATATATATATACATATATATATATATATATGGATATATATATATATATACAAATTATATTATGCATGTATATATACATATATATATATATATAGATATATATATATATATATATATATACATATATATATATATATATATATATGATCATATATATATATATATATATATATATACATACATACATATATATATATATATACACACACACACACACGTGTGTGTGTGTGTGTATGTGTGTGCATATACATGTATGGCTGCATGTATGTATATAGATATATGTGCATGTGGGAGGGGATGCGCACGCATGTGTGTGTGTACAAATACACTCACACACATGCACACACACACACACAGACACACACAAACACACATATGCACACACACAGATACATATATAGATACATACACATACGCACACGCGCGTGTGTGTCTATATACGCACACTCACACATACATATGTGCATGTGTGCGTGTGCATGCGCGTGTGTGTCTTTGCATGTGTACGTGTTTTTATGTGTGTGTGCGCGCGTGCGTGTGTGCGTATGCGTGCGCGCACATGTGTTGCTGTGTGCGCGTACCTCCATATATATATGTATGCATGCATGTTGTAGGTGTAGTTTTGGGTGGGGCGGAGCAGTGGTTAAAATGTATTGTCCTCTGAGACACTATGGAGATCAAGTCACTCGTTATTTTCGACCCTACCTCTAACTTAGGAAAAATGATTAATGTCAATAAGCATGATTAATTAAACTAATTACTCAGTAATTCTAATCTAGATGCGATTGGTTAAAGCATGATTAACATAATCAACCCGAAATAGCATATTAACTACCTATAACTAGCAAAGCATCTAATTAACTAAGAAAGCATTAAATTTACTAATTAAAAGAGGAGAGAGAAAGGGGAGTACCTCAAAAGCTTGAAAATCTTATAATGGAGGTTGGGCTTCATTGTTGGAGCAAGTGGATGATAGTTGGAGGTGAAATGTCCACTTATTATCACTAATCTAACTCAACTGCTTTTAATTGAAGCTATTAATCTAACTCAACTGCTTTTAATTGAAGCTATTGAGGGCTAAAACCTCAGACGTGTAAAAATGGTTTTCAAACTCTAAGATGGAGGAAAGATAAAGAGCTCGAAATTTGCATTCTAGAAGAAAGATAATAAGAGATTAAGAGTAGATAAAAGAATACGATGATGATCAGGAAAGGGAGGCACTAGTTTCAATCTATCAACAAATAAAAACATATAAATTTGGGCATTAAACTAGTAAATCAATTTCAACAAAGTAAGAACTTGAATGGAAATGAAAATTAAAGAGAGAGAAAGAAAGCTAATTGCATTAAAATTTCATGACTCTTGAAATGGGGCTACAAAATAAAACTAAATCTGTACTAATATCTCCTAAAGCCTAGGATAAACCTTATTCTTGAACCCTCAAAATGAGATGATTATATAAATGAGGAAAGGGGGCTTTAATAGATCCTGAAGCAGCAAATTGGGCACGGTAGTGCCATGTGGCATGGGCAGACCTTGCCAAGTTGTTGGAATTCTACATAGAGATAGAGTATAAATAAGATTTAGCACAGCCGTGTCACCTGGAATTGGCAGCATGCCAAATTAATGCAATGCTCTTTTTCGTTATTTTTCTCACAATTTCTATGCTTGTTGACCCAGTCTTGCTTCACGATTGTCCCGAGTTATCCTTCAATATTTTCTAGGTTAACGTGCCTAACTTTTGGCATGCTTTCCATGGATTACTCGTCATTTGAGCAATACACTTTATTACCTACAAAACAAACAAAAAAAAAAAAAAATAAAGAACCTAATTTACCAATTATTTGAGCTAAATCTAGGTAGAATGAGGTGTAAAATTCACACGCATCGTGCCTGAGCAAATACCCTATACCAAGACTTTGCTCATCCTTGAGCAAAACAAACTAAACTAACTAAAACGAAATGGAAAATAAGAAAAAGAAAATCCGAACCCACTTTCGTAAGAATCACGGTCATATTTAGAGTATACAATAAGCCCTTTAAACCCTGTTGTTTCCCAAGTGGGCGAGTAAGGTCTTGTGAAGGTTTTCAAATGAAATATACATAAAAATCTTTTCAAAAACAAAGGAAAATATTTGTTGGTTTTCAAAACATGATCATATATACCAATAATAGGGAAACACAACTTAGGCAATTGCTCACCCTAGCAACCAAATCACTAAATTATATATAAATAGAATGTACAATGAAAAGATATCAAAGTCTCAGGAAGCAACCTGACTTCTATTTTTCACCCCACACAACAACATGCAATAATATGTACACCTTGGTGCATGTGTAAATGTGTATCAATCTTTATGAATCAAGTTGCTAACATTGACACGATCCCCATTTCCTTGCCTAATTGCCTTCTTTGCTCGATTGTTTTCCTTTTTACTTTTTTTTAAGAATGATACCCACTTGACTTACAAATATTCAGGTCTTCCCTCAAAAGGGATTTTACTATATGGTCCAAAGCAATTATTTCATTGCCCAAACAGATGTATAATCAAGTAAATATCACATATGCATGTCAATAAAAGATGTGAAATAAAGACAGTGGCTTTGAATGTTGGTGCTCGGGTTTTTCTTCAGTTTTTAGACCTTTTCCTTCTTTTTTCCCTTTTTTTGCATTTTTCAAGTGCATAGCAGGAAATTTCGACAAACAAAAAGTTACGCCAATTTAACAACAAGACTCGAAGAATTTATGGTAAAGTGAGTAAGTAGGCATAAACGCACACATAGAGATGGGGTTATTATGAAAAATCAAATCTATATACTCAACTAGATATCTCATCATGCAAACTCTATGTACATATAACTTAATAACCTAGCAACACGGGATTAAACCACCTAAGAAAGCATAAGGATCCCCCGAGGAAAAGAAATTTTTTTTTGAATTTTTTAAAATTTTCAAAAAGTATATACAAATGGGCACCTGATGGTTCCAAGCGCATAGTGGTGTTATAGCAAATCGAGGTCAATCCCACAGAGACTAGATTAAGCCACCGGGCTTTTTTCCCTCAAGATAGACTATGATTAAAATTTGAGATGGAAATTAAACTAATGTACTATCTAATCTAAGGGATAAATAATCAAGGAATTATACAAAACAAGCAATCCCTCAATTCATGTATCAATCAAGCACTTCTTCCTCAATTGTTTGTTTTAAACCGACAACCAAAGTACCACAACCCTCTTTCAAGGTGGAGGAAAATGTCTTAATCTAATCAATTACCATTTCTCAAAGGCTGTAAATATGCTTAGGTTCATTAAGCATGCAATTATTAAATTCGTAATTTCTCAATTGGTGTAACTTTTCAAGACTCGACATAATCAAGCCAAACCCTAGGGCCCCAGTGTCGAATTTCACCTTTCAGTTCTTCACTCAATACCCAAAACTTGCAAGAAAGTGATCAAATTTCTCCTAAGATAATAAACATCTAATATTCGATAAAATAGTTTAACAAAATGCAAAGTGCCAAATTAAAAGATATGACCACAAGATCGAGAAATCAATTAGTGCTTGCATAAATTCAAGATCAAACAACAAATGGTAATCTAAATTACAAAAAATAAATCTTGAATGAGAAAAGAGAAGAGAAGGGAAGAGAATTGCTCAGCAAAGATCGCGCTTGAACTGTCATTGCAAACTCATGATGGAATCCTTACAAATCTCCACTTCAATGCTCTCTCTCTTACTCAAATCTAAATCTACATCCTAATCTAGATGGTGAATGGTGAAAGGTGGACTAGAATAGGGATGCAAAGGAAACAGTAAACATGAGCTTTTATCGTTGAAATTAAGTCCGCAAATGTACAAAGTGCTCGAAACTCAAAAAACCTCGAAGAAATGCAGCAGCGCCAGGGGAGCAGAGCTAACCACAGCATGTCTATGGGGCCACCCATCGACCGCGATCCCCACCATAGTCTGGCCATGGTGACCATTGCCTGGGCCGTGCTTTCTTGTTTTCCCTACTGCTTCTTGTGGGATCCTCCTGGACCGTGGCACTAGCCATAATTTGTCCATGCTGGTTGTCTTTGGGCCTCTTTTGATGTCTTCTTTGATCCATAAGGCCTCAAAATTTTCATTGTAGAGTCATGCTTGGGTTCACAAGATCAAAATTTGTAAAGGCTTCTTAACTATGTAAAACCAAGCATAATAGTAGAAATAGGGGCACAAACCACACAACTAAGTATATTAACTCCCTAAAATTACTCATTAAATCCTATGCAAATATAACATTCATCACTCCCCCATGTCTAAACTTTTGCTTGTCCTCAAGCAAATACTACTTAAAACCAACAAAGGGAGATGCATCCAAGAGTAAAAAAGGTTAATATCCTCCTGAGGCTAGGAAACTCATAGCACATCATAAGTAAGAATGTTAATCAATAAAAACCCTAAATAGTGCAAAAGGCATTTCAAAATTAGGAGAAGGTGAACATTTTCAAGCAAGTATGTGACCACAAGCTCGACATCAAACTTAATCAATGCCAATGAAATGCAAAGCACATCACGAAATTGTAAGGAATTGCAGAGCTAAATAGACTGATAGAACCTCACTTCTAGAAAATGTGAATCATTCCCACTCATTTGTTTAACTTATAGCATAAGTTCACTCAAGACTTGTTAGAATGTATAAGGTTTTGATGATAACAAATCCAAGTGTTGTAGTAATTGTTGTTGTTCCAAACAGGCTTTACCAACAGGGTCTTACTGCTGTTTTTCAATATATTAAAACTGCTTGACTAATGGTTTATCAAGAACAGGTACTCAAGTCAGCGATATGAGAACAACCATGAGGAACACGCTCTGTAAGGTGTTTGAAACATGTCCTGTGAAGTGTTTGAAGCATAGGATATAAGTGCAGCCGCGAGGAATAGGTTCTGTGAAGTGTTTGCAGCAGATTCGTCTTTCTATAAGATGACTAGTGGTTATAACAAAATGTCTTGATTTAATTTGGTTTTATATTTTTAGACTCTTGTTAATATGTCAATCAGAAACTCTTAACTTACCACTTACTTGAAACGGTTTTGTTTTCTTTTGGTAAATATTTCGGATTACCCTTCAGAACAATCCTGGAAACAGGGTGATCAGGGTGTTTCCAGAATAAGCTGCGAAAAACTGTTTCGCACGATTTTTATCTTTTGAATTTTGAGCAGCTTCTTCAAGGATTTGCAAGAAAGATTTTTTTTTTTTTTTGAGTATCTTACCCTTATCCTAAAAACGGTTATTAAAATCTAAGGGGATTTGCAAAATCTTTTTTGAGTAAAAAGAATATCCAATTTTTGGCAAGTGGATAAGGTTGTTGAGAAAAGCATGGGCTAGTTGCTGAGAATCACCGCCTTATGCACACGGTTTAGGAAGTGTTTCCAGCTCATGTTTCCTCATCCCCTGTGGCTAAAGAATTCTATATTCTTTAGGGATTTTAGTTTCCAAAAATTTGAGGAATTGTTTTTCTAAGCACTATATCAAGTCGCTTCTTAGAACGATAGAAGCATCAGTTTTCAAAAAGAAAAATTCAATGTTCATGAGCTTAAAAGTTTGAAAAGAAAACCGTGTCTAGTGAGTGAGTTATTTGAGTTTTCAAAGTTGGCATACTAGGATTTCATTGTACCCTATATTAGCTTAGTTGAGAAGCATTGTAATAGGGTGTTTTTTTTCTTTACATTCTTCTTTCACAAGAGTGAGTAGAGTGTGTGTCCAAATCAAGGGGATTTTGGACGTGGGGAAACTTGTCTTAGGGAAGACAGGTTACGTGTGTTACAAGTTGTAACAAGGTGTGTTACTATTGTAACGTGATTAGACCGTTTAGTGAAGTGTTTAAATCTACACGAGGTAGGTCGTGGTTTTTAACCTCAGTTGGGCTAGAGGTGTTTTCCACGTAAAAATCCTATGTCCATTATTTCCGCATTTAATTTTGTTGGATTTTCGCTTCTGCTTATCTCAGAAACAACCTGTGCGAACAGGGCCTAGACTGTTTGCCAGCAACTTGCGAAAATCAGACACCACAATTCACCCCCCCTCTTGTGGTTGTGTACTCTCTAAATCAACAAGTGGTATCAGAGCAGGTTCTTCTTTGAAAGGCTAGCACCTTGAGAGATCCTTGAAGATGAGTACCCCACAAGGCATGCTTGAAGGTCAATCCATAACTCGACCGCCATACTTCAATGGCCAACACTATAGTTGGTGGAAGAATAGGATGGAAAACTACATCCAAGCCGAGGACTATGAGTTGTGGATGCTCATCAAGAATGGACCACTCATCCCTAAGAAAACTACTGAAGATGGAAAGTCAATCCCCAAGGAGCCTAAAGAATTCAATACTGAAGATTACAAAATGATGGAGAAGAATGCCAAAGCCAAGAAACTTCTATATTTTGGCCTAGGCCTTGATGAATATACTCGCATATCTGAATGTGAGTCGGCCAAAAGAAATCTGGGATGCTTTGCAAGTAGCTCACGAATGGACCAATCAAGTAAAGCAATCCCGGATTGAATTGCTTATGAGAAAATATGAGCTGTTTGAGATGGGTGATCGTGAAAGTGTGATGGACATGTACACTCGCTTCACTCACATAACGAATAAGCTAAAATCCATGGGAAAATCCTTCACCACCGAAGAATTGGTGAGGAAGATCCTAAGAATTTTACCTCATTCTTGGGAAGCGAAAGTAACGGCCATCCAAGAAGCCAAAGACATGAACAAGATCACCCTAGATGAGCTGATTGGCAACCTCCAAACGTATGAACTTAGGAAAATTCTCAACAGAAAGATGCGACAAAGAGAGATCGAGGTCTTGCACTAAAGGCCTTAGAAGATGATTCTGATTCTGATGAGGAGGAGATTGCCATGATCACTCAAAAGTTCAAGAAGTTCTTCAAGAAAGTCAAAGAAAATAGCAAAAGAAGGGACTTCAGCAAGGCTAGGAACACCTCTCGGGAACAGTTCTCCGGGTGTTTTAAGTGTGGCAAACTGGACCACATTGTGAGAAACTGCCCACTGCACAAGGAAGAACAAGAACCCGAACACCCTAGAAAACATGGGAGGAAACAGGGTGTAAGCAGCTCAGCAAAAAGGTTCTCAAAAACTATGCTCGCGGCCTAGGGAGATTCAAGCGAGGATGAGGAAGGGTCTGAAGCTGGGGAAGCTGATGTAGCACTCATGGTAAGAAGTGACACTGATTCAGATGATGGATCAACAGATAGTCTGACTCAACTCAAGAACAAGGTACGTGGTCTAAATAAATCAACTCTTGAGGAATTAGTGTACACTATAATGGATATATGTGCTAAATTAAAAAGGGATGTTCGAGATCTAGAACTTGAAAATGAAACCCTTAAATTGGAAAACTTGAAGTTGACAAAGAAACTCTTGCCTTGCATGAAAACATCAATGTGCTTAAAGAAACTCTACTCATGAAAGAAGAGACTTGTTTCACTAAATTGACTGAGCTGGAAAAAGAATCCCTTGACTTAAAAGGTAAGGTCGAGTCCTTGCTTGTAGAAAATAAAAACTTGCTTGAGAAAATGAAACAAATGGAATCATACCTTGCCACAAACAAGCTCTGGAATAGGTCCTCACAAGCACTTGAATGGTTAAACACCCATCATAGTCGAAATAGAAGAGGACTAGGTTTTGTACCTAAGATGACCTACCCAGTGAATAGAAAATATGTAGGATTATCTGAGAATATTGTATGTTATCACTGTGGTAAAACGGGTCATTACCGTTATACTTTCCCCTTAAGAAAGTATGCCATTAAAAGGAACTCAGTGTACGTAAAACAAATATGGGTTAGGAAAGATGAGATTTGTACCTCTAAAGGAATGGGACCCAAGTGGATCTGGGTTCCCAAAACTAACCCTTGATTTGTTTTGTAGGCTGAAGTGAGAGAGAACAACCCAGCAAACCACCCAGCAAACAGTGCAGGGAACAGTCTAGGGAACAAGCAGCTGTGGTATGTTGACAGTGGGTGTTCGAGGCATATGACTAGTGAAAGATCCAATTTTCTCTCACTTACAGCTTCAGAAGGTGGGAGTGTGGCATTTGGAAACGGCAAATCCGGGACAATTGTCGGCATAGGTAAGATAGGTGAGTCACTCTCGCATTCAATTGACAATGTTTATTTTGTGGATGGATTAAAACACAACTTGCTAAGTGTGTCCCAACTGGGCGACAAAGACAACCTAGTAGTGTTCTCACCAACACGTTGCTTGGTTGTGAATATGAACACAGGAGATGTTGTGTTGAGAGGGAAGCGACACAAGAATGTTTATAAAGTGTGTATCTCCACTCTTCCCCAAAATAATTTGACTTGTTTGAGTGCCCTAAATGATGATGTTATGCTTTGGAACAAAAGGCTAGGTCATGCAAGTCACTCACTTTTGAACAAACTTGTAACCAAAGACTTAGTGGTAGGCTTACCTTCCATCAAATTCAATGATGACAAGGTATGTGATGCATGTGCCAAAGGTAAACAAGTCAAAAATTCATTTAAATCTAAAAAATGTGTAAGCACTACTCGACCTCTTGAATTGATACATATGGATCTATATGGTCCAATGAGGATCATGAGCTGAGGTGGCAAGAGGTATGTGCTTGTGATAGTGGATGACTACTCTCGTTTCACTTGGACTTTGTTTTTGGCTTCTAAAGATGAAACCTTTGAAAATTTTCTTACTTTCATTAAAAAGATTGAAAAGAGAGTAGGACATTCCTTGGTATGCTTAAGGTCTGACCATGGGACAGAATTTGAAAATTCGAGCTTTATTGATTATTGTAATGACCATGGTGTTGATCATAATTTTTCAGCTCCAAGAACACCCCAACAGAACAGGGTGGTAGAACGTAAAAATTGCACTCTAGAGGACATGACTAGAACAATGCTTGTTGCTAGTGGTCTTCCTAGAAACTTTTGGGCTGAAGGTTTGAATACATCATGTTACATTATAAATAGATGCATGATTAGACCTATTCTTAGCAAAACTCCTTATGAACTTTTCAAGGGAAGAAAACCTAATATTATGCATTTGAGAGTTTTTGGTTGTAAATGTTTTATGCATAATAATGGAAAGGATGCCTTAGGGAAATTTGATCCAAGGAGTGATGAAGCAATATTCCTTGGTTTCTCCTCGCATAGTAAGGCATACAAAGTGTTTAATAAGAGAACCTTGTGTGTTGAGGAAAGTGTGCATGTGCTTTTTGATGAAACTAACTCTCCAAGTGAGAATGATGCACAGGAAGAAGACTTCGAACTAGGTCTTGTTAGAAAAGACGTGCTGCTTCAAGGTGAACAAGGTAAGGATCAATCGGAGGAAGCAAGGCCTGAGGCTGTTCTTCAGGAAGGTAAGCAAGGTGTGAACCAAACAGGGGGAAACATGGTGGAACCCTGTTCGGGACAACACCAGCCGAATCCTTTAGGGATAAATCCAGGAACAAGCTCCCAAACAGGCTCGAGAACAGGTTCTGAACCTGTTTCACGGAGTATTCCAGCTAGGATGGAGAGCGAGTCTGTGAACCCACTTTCACCACGATCATAGAAATACCAAAGTTCACATCCTCTCGATCAAATTTTGTCTGATATTAATACAGGAGTTCAAACTAGATCTAGACTCAAAAATTTCTGTGCTTTCTATGCTTTTCTCTCAAAAATTGAGCCTAAGAATATTAATGAAGCCCTTGCAGATTCAGATTAGGTCACAGCCATGCAAGAAGAACTCCATCAATTTGAAAGGAACAAGGTATGGCACCTTGTGCCACGGCTAGAGGATAGAACAATCATTGGAACCAAGTGGGTGTTCCGTAACAAGCTGGATGAGTGCGGAACAGTCACTAGAAACAAGGTCCGGCTAGTGGTTCAAGGCTACAACCAAGAAAATGAAACAAACAAGAAAAAAAAGAAAAAAAAAAGAGAATAAAAAGGAACAAAGAAGAAAAAAAAAGAAGAAAAGACAAGAAAAAAAAAAAGAGAAGAAAAAGAAAAAAAAAAAAAGAAAAAAAAAAAAATAAAAAAAAGAAACAAGAAAAGGGAAAAAAAAAATAATTGATTATGAATAAACCTTTGCACCTGTTGCAAGGATGGAGGCTATTCGAATCTTGATAGCATTTGCAGCCCATATGGAGATCAAGTTGTATCAAATGGATGTCAAAAGTGCATTTTAAATGGGTACCTCAAAGAAGAAGTGTATGTCAAACAAATCCCTGGTTTTGAAAGTAATGAATTTCCTAACCATGTTTTCAAACTTGACAAAGCACTTTATGGTTTAAAACAAGCCCCTAGAACTTGGTATGAGCGGTTGTCAAGCTTTTTATTAGAAAATGGTTTTACAAGAGGCAAGGTAGACAATACCTTGTTTCTAAAATCTAAGGGGAACATTTGTTGATTGTCCAAGTATATATCGATGACATCATATTTGGTGCAACTCATCATGATTTGTGCAATGAATTTTCAAAAATGATGAGGAATGAGTTTGAAATGAGCATGATGGGTGAGCTTAATTTCTTTCTAGGCTTGCAAATCAAGCAAACTTCAAACGGCACCATGATCCATCAACAAAAGTATATCAAAGAGTTACTTAAGCATTTTAGGATGGAGTCGGCCAAGCCTATTGATACTCCCATCTCTCCCTCAACTAGGTTGGTAATGGATGATGGTAGTCCCTCAGTTGAGGAGAAATCCTATAGGGGCATGATAGGGTCACTCCTATACCTAACGGCTAGTAGACCTAACATTGTTTTCAGTGTTGGTCTATGTCCACGTTTTCAGTCTAACCCTAAAGAAACTCATCTTAAGGCTGTAAAAAGGATTTTAAGATACTTAAAACATACACCTGATCTAGCCTTATGGTATCCTAGAGGTTACAACTTTGATCTTGTTGGGTGTGCTGATGCTGATTATGCAGGTTTCTTGGTTGATAGAAAAAGCACCTCAGGTATGGCTCACTTTCTTGGATCTTGTTTGGTATGTTGGGCAACCAAGAAATAACTCTCTATTGCCTTGTCCACAGCAGAAGCTGAATATGTGGCAGCTACATCTTGCTGTGCTCAGTTATTATGGATAAGACAACAACTCAAGGACTTTTGTGTTGACATAGGATGCATTCTTATTTATTGTGACAATACAAGTGCAATTAACATTGCCAAAAATCCATGTCAACACAAAAGAACAAACATATTGACACTCGTCACCATTTCTTGAGAGATAATGTTGAAAAGGGAGTGATCTCAATGAATTTTTGTGCCATTGAAAATCAAACTGCTGATATATTCACAAAGGCATTGAGTAGAGAACAATTTGAAAGGAATAGACTCGAACTAGGCTTAATTAGAACAACCTGACCAACCTGTTCTCTCACCCTATTTGCAACATTTAAAAGTTACGGGTACAACATGTTAAAATTTTTTGTTTGCAATCAACTTCTGTGCTATGTTTAGCATATGTGAGGTTTGCAACCTGCTGATACTTGTTGAGGTCTAATGAGATTGCCCTTATTGTCCCATGTTACCGAGCAAGTAACCTCAAGAACAAGCACCAGGAATAGGTACGCCTCTTGTTTGTCAAATATGTGCAACAAATTGAAAATTGCTAATCTCTTCCAGAGGCGTGCGCGGCCTAAATAAATGCAAAAGCCCGTTGCAAAACGGGTAAAATCTTTTAAAGATTTCGCATGTCTCTCTCTTTAAAGCTCTCTTGCTCAATCTCTCACCTCCACCGAAACTCTCTTGCTCTGAAACTCTGTTCAAGAAATCCTAATCTCTCTCCTTCCTCTGAAAAATGGCGTCTCCCATTAGCTCCGAGAGCTCCTCGACCTCGACTCAGGGCAACCAGACACAGAGCACAGCCTTGCAAACAGCCACAGCCCTGTTTGCGCCTACACAATTTCTGACGGCCCTCATGGAAGGTAAAACTACTGAACCTTCTCGACACATTGTCTATAAACCTTTTGGGTTTTTGAAAGCATCGACCTTAGAACAGTGAATCTGAAATTGGAAGACATCCCTTACAAATTTGGGTGGGAATTGATTTTGTTTGGAGAAACGGGGGCATGTAAACCCCAAGAACCTGTTGGGGAATCTGAAAGAGAAATTGGGCCTTTAGATGAAATCTTTCGGTTCGATCATGGACTAGATGACATCAGTTCGCTTGGGCTATTCCCAGAGCAGGAAACAGGGGCCGAAACAGGGCCTGAAGTTTTTAGGGATGACCTAGGGGAGGATTTGTCAAAAGAAGAAGGGGGTAGTAGTGATCAAATGGAGGAGTCTCCTGTGAAGCCTGAACAAGCCACACCGGTATCACCAACCAGTGAGAAACGTAAACGATACAAAATTGTGGCTCGGCGTACTAGAATGCCAAGAACACGACCACCATCAAGGCCTAAAAGCGGCCAGACTGAAGAATCCTCAAAAAGTGAAACTCCTGTCAAACCAAAACCACAAATCTCCTCTTCGGCCAAACCCACAACCAGGCCAACTCGAAAATCAGCCCGAATTGCTTTCCACTCCACACCTCGTTCTGTCAAACAGTCATCCCCTGTTGTTAAGAAAATAGATTCCTCCTCTGAGCCTTCATCAGATAGCGGCCCTGAGAACACCACCTTCAAACAGGGCACTCCCGTGTTCTCAGAGTCCTCAGAGGATAAGCCTCTGCCTGCACCAAAATCAACCTCCACTTTACCCTCCAAACCATCAGCCCTTAAAACTCCCAAGAGAAAAGCCTCTCTCAAACACGCCTCCACCCAAGACCCTCCTACTGAGCCTCAACCTAAAAGAGCCAAGAAGTCTACCCCGTCTGCAATCTTAGCCAAACTGACCCAACTGCTTCAGAGACGGGTAGTCAGGGGCAAAATTATCAAGGTAAAATATTTTGAGGAATAGGGTCTGGGGGTGTTTCTGCACAGGCTGCGTGCACAGGGTTGGTATGAGTTGTTTACAAACACCCAGCTGGGGTGTTCTGTACATGAGTTGGCAGAGTTCTATGCCAACTGCACTGTCACCGAAGGAGTGGTGACAAGTATTGTTAATGGGCAACAGCTTCGCTTTGATGCGAAGATATTAGTGGAAATTCTGGGGATTCCCTCCTCGGGCGTTGATATATATGTGAGAGAAGACAAGACTATTCTAGGGACAGCCAGGCTGCTGGAGCTCTCCCAGAAATTTAGCCAGCAACCAAGCCTGCAAACACCCAAGTCCGTGAAGAAAGGGGATATGACATCGCTCCATCAATTGATATTTTGGTTTATTATCAAGAATGTCCTTCCTCGGGGCCAGGGTCGCAATCTTGCTGATGCCATGGATCAGTGTCTCATGGACCTGATGGACAAGGAAGAGCAAATCAACCTTCCTGCCATCATGGTTTGACATATTGTAAGAATTGCAAACACCTCCAGGGAACATGACCTGGGGTATGGTTTCTTCCTGACTAGTGTCTTTGAGCATTTTGGGGTGGCTCTACAGAAGAAGGTGGGAGCTCAGTTCATCGATGAGATTGGGAGTAACACCCTTATGGGGTGTGGATACACTTTGGTTGAGGGGTCTGCCTCAGAACAGGGGACCAGAACACCTCGTCCTCCTGTTCCTGGCAGTTCCTCAGTCAAGCTTGAGGCTGCTTTGGAAGAAAACTCTCGACTCAGTGCTGAGTTTACTGCGGTAAAGGCTGCCCTGGACGAGGAAAAGGCTCTCAATGCAAAACGCCATGAAGATATCCTCACCCTTCTCTCTTCCCTCTCAGCAAAATTTTCCCCTCCTGCTCTCTGATCACCCCCCATCTGTTGTTCTCATAGCCTGTTCTCACTTCTCTTAGTTATCCTCTCTTGCCAGTTTGTACTTTCTGTTGCACTTGTTTGGTGAATGACAGGTTATCTTGTTTTTTGATTGGCTTTGCCTTGCTTGCTTTCTGTTGTGAATTGCTTGTGTGTGACTAGGATGGCCAATCTCATTATCGTACCAACACACTTAAGTGTATCGCCCGTTGACTTTCCTCCATTACCCCAGTGGTGGTGATAGCAAACACCCTATGTTTGACTGTTCGCCCCTACTTTTTAATGATGCCAAAAGGGGGAAGATAGGATGACCATTATATTGTTTTAGTTTTGCCATGGACGAGTTAAATTTCTTACATTTTTTCGATACTGACTGCTTCATATGAATTGTCGGTCCTATAAATAATTGGCACTACTCACTTCAATTGTCCTTGAAATTCAATATGGTCACTTGGTTTGTCATCATCAAAAAGGGGGAATTTGTTAGAATGTATAAGGTTTTGATGATAACAAATTCAAGTGTTGTAGTAGTTGTTGTTGTTCCAAACAGGCTTTACCAACAGGGTCTTACTGCTGTTTTTTCAATATATTAAAACTGCTTGACTAATGGTTTATCAAGAACAGGTACTCAAGTCAGCGATGTAAGAACAACCATGAGGAACAGGCTCTGTAAGATGTTTGAAACATGTTCTGTGAAGTGTTTGCAGCAAATTCGTCTCTCTACAAGATGACTAGTGGTTACAACAAGATGTCTTGATTTAATTTGGTTTTATATTTTTAGACTCTTGTTAATATGTCAATCAGAAACTCTTAACGTACCACTTACTTGAAACGGTTTTGTTTTCTTTTGGTAAATATTTCGGATCACCCTTCAGAACAATCCTGGAAACAGGGTGATCAGGGTGTTTCCAGAATAAGCTGCGAAAAAAACTGTTTGCACGATTTTTATCTTTTGAATTTTGAGCAGCTTCTTCAAGGATTTGCAAGAAAGATTTTTTATGGAGTATCTTACCCCTTATCCTAAAAACGGTTATTAAAATCTAAGAGGATTTGCAAAATCTGTTTTGAATAAAAAGAATATCCAATTTTTGGCAAGTGGATAAGGTTGTTGAGAAAAACATGGGCTAGTTGCTGAGAATCACCGCCTTATGCCTACGGTTTAGGAAGTGTTTCCAGCTCATGTTTCCTCATCCATTGTGGCTAAAGAATTCTATATTCTTTAGGGATTTTAGTTTCCAAAAATTTAAGGAATTGTTTTTTCAAGCACTATATAAAGTCGCTTCTTAGAACGATAGAAGCATCGGTTTTCAAAAATAAAAATTCAGTGTTCATGAGCTTAAAAGTTTGAAAAGAAAACCGTGTCTAGTAAGTGAGTTATTTGAGCTTTCAAAGTTGGCATACTAGGATTTCATTGTACCCTATATTAGCTTAGTTGAGAAGCATTGTAATAGGGTGTTTTTCTTATACTCTTCTTTCACAAAAGTGAGTTGAGTGTGTGTCCAAATCAAGGGGATTTTGGACATGGGGTAACCTGTCTTAGGGAAGACGGTTACGTGGGTTGCAATTTGTAACAAGGTGTGTTACTATTGTAACATGATTAGCCCGTTTAGTGAAGTGTTTAAATCCTACACGAGGTAGGTCGTGGTTTTTAACCTCAGTTGGGCTAGAGGTGTTTTCCACGTAAAAATCGTGTGTCCATTATTTCCGCATTCAATTTTGTTGGATTTTCGCTTCTGCTTATCTCAGAAACAACCTGTGCAAATAGGGCCTAAGACTATTTGCCAGCAACTTGTGAAAATCGGACACCACAATTCACCCCCCTCTTGTGGTTGTGTACTCTCTAAATCAACAGAGAGGTTAGTGCCATTAGTTTTACATAGCAATTTATATAATTGTTAATTGAGTGTTGTGCAGCAAAGGTGGGTGCTGGATATACAAGTGTCCTTACAATTGTTTAGTATATTATGCAAGGTGTGCTGAAATTTGAGGAGTGGCTGGAGCAGACATAGAGAAAGGGTACAATTCTAGATGACCCGTATGAAGGAGTTGGAGGCCACGTTGAATATGTGCAAGGCGCATAGTGAGTAGCAGGATGCAAGGCATCAACCTGCTGCAGCTGATATTGGTATAGTGACCCTTGATGATGCAAGGCAACCTTCTAATGGGTGTCGCTAACAGAGCTCATGGTGGGCATGCAGAAGTTCACAATGGGGGTACACCCCAGCTAGCGAGACAGAAATGTGAAGAATCAGGTGCAGCAACAAATGCATCAAGCCCCACTGTAGGCATTGCAGATGGCACTGTCCGGGTTGGTATGGATAGTGAGAGTGCAATGGAGATTTTTCCATGGATAAGGAATAATTTGAGTGATGCAACTGACTATGAGAGCAACGAGCATAAGGATAGGGATGAGGATGTAACAATGACTACAACATAGCACACCTTAGGAGATAATTGTGACGGTTAGAACATGACAACAATGGCTGTGGATGTTGCAACTCCTCCCAAAGTTTGTGTTGATGTAGGGCAGGGGCCCCCAGTATAGTGAGCAGGAAGTAGTACCCTCCCTTCTGTGGAAGATGTTGAGCATACATCGTCCAATGCCACAGTGATGTCCTGCGAAGAATGCAAGCTAGGTGCATGGGCCTCATCTAGAATAGCAACGCCCTAACTCGGTACTTAGGGAATTTAGTGCACTGCTCGAGATTGATAAAAGTGGGGAAGGAGCTAACCCTGCAGGTGAGGTTGGTTGTGTCGATGATGTAGTTCTGGCAAAGACATATGCCTATAGGGATGGGTATTAGCGTGGCACCAGAGTTATCATCAGAAATTGCGGAGGTAGGTATAGCAACCCGAATAGACAGGCTAAGTAATGATGTCACAATTGAGCTCGATATGCAGTCCGCTGAGCATGGCACCAAGGAGCACTGATGTGGAAGGTGCTGCTGCAGGTGAGGCACGTATGGACCCTCTATTGTTGGGCCCTTCTTTAGAGACTATGCGTAATGCAGAGGGCCGCCGATAGAGAACACTAGACAATGAGATGACCACGAGTGCTAATGTGAAATATGTGTGAAGTGAGGGAGATGGTGTTGGAAAAAGTTTTAACATTGTTACCCATATAAAGAGGAGGCCTCGGCATCGAAAACCCACTGC
>JAKOGI010000848.1:270000-391982 GCA_029747015.1 Carnegiea gigantea | reverse complement strand
TTTCAAGATTGAGAGGATGTGCACTTCAGTGGTGGAATAAAAATAAGTTTGAGCGAAAAAAGAAAGGAAAAGAAAAGGTGAGAACTTGGAAGAAATTGAGTAGTAAGTTGAAGGGGTCCTTTTACCCATCCACTTACATGCCCATGAAAGAAAGTATCTCCGTTAAGCTCACGGGTTCATTCCCTTCCACCCCACAAAAAGAACCAACCCCACAAATGATCTTTCCCCACAACCTAGGAGGTGTCTCAAGTGCCAAGGGCTTGGACACTTATCCACGGATTGCCCAAACAACGAGGTCATTACCTTGGAAGAAAGGAAAGCCGTGAAAGAAGAGAACGATCAGGAGGAAAGCCTTGAAGAAGAAATTGAACTCAAGGTGGAAAAAGAAGAAATACTTCACTTAGAGAAGGTTTCTCAAAAGCCAAACAAAGATGAAAAGATCCAAGGAGAGAAAGCTTCAAGCCTAGTTGACCTACCTCTTGTTTTTGGTGACTGTGGTGATGAAGAGACCTTTGAACTTGAGGCCCAAAGATCCGAGTTGAAGCAGGAAGAGATTGTGCAAGAAATTGAGCAATCCTTCACCGAAGAAGGGTGCCAAGAAGATAATGAGGTGAATTTGAGCATAACCCCAAGAATTGAAGAGCATGTAGCTAAAGACCTTGAAGTGATGAAGCCATGTAGGGTTGCTGAAAAGTTTGAGCAACTCTTGACCCAAGAAGAATTCGCCTTAACCCCCATTCAACCTTCCCAACCCTTCAAACCACAAAAGGACCGACAAGCCTTAACCCTCATTCATCCTTCCCAAACCCTTGCCCCCAAAGAAGATTTCCCACTTCCGCCTCTTCTCCTCTCCAGATATGACCCGTTTTATCATCCTCCCCTCACCCTCTTCTATATCTCTCTAGAGGTGATGCCCTTTGACCACTTCCTACAACAGCTCCCATTTCATAAGCATGCCTCCCTTCATGAGAAGCTTGCCAACCCTTTGAGTTTGGGGACAAACTCAAAACAACCCGGGGAGTATGATGCATATTTCCATATGCATCATTTTTATTCAAGACCAATTTCAAAGAAGAAAAGGGTCAAAGAAGATCATGCTTTGAAGTGTGCTTATTTGGTCTTATTAAGTGAGTTCAAAGACTCACGACACTATGAAGAGGTCAAAAAGAGGTTAAACTTTGCTAGAAATTTGGTGCCGAATTCATCCCTGCGGAACCCGATTTTTGTGACCCTTTTTGGACAAGCTCAAGTGGACCCACAACTTGAGGGCCCATGTGCTTTTGAAGCTTAAGATGTCAGCTTTAAAATAAGCCCAATTTTATTTAATTTGGACATCATTTGATTGGGCACAATATCACTCAAAGATACGTTGTGCTGATCCAGTCCAGTCTGAGATAGGTGCATTGTTTGGGCCATAACTTTCAAACCGCTTATCCAAATTGAGCAAATGAGCCCTTTCTGGAAAATAGACTTCCAGGGCTTTCTAACAAGCCCAAGAACGCGTGATTTGGCCGAGTATTCTGGAAGTTATGCTCTGTTGAAGTTGAGGCAGTTGCAAGGATTAATGCTGGGAATATGAAGAGTCTTAGGTTACATATATTTGTGTGGCTGAGATTGTGCACGTTTTAGATGCTTCTAGATTGATGTAATCAGCTGCAAAAATCCTAGAATATTTCTTGTAACCTCCCCCACCCCCTTTTATGATGTGTCTTTTCATTTTTCTTAGACTTTTCATTAGCTAGTTTTTAATTGTTAGGAGTTATTTGAGTCTTTTGATTGTCATTTGCTGAGTCTATAAAAGGGGAGGGGCATGTGAAGCTAATTATTCAGCATTGTAAGAAATTTCCAAGTATACAAGCACCTTTGGAGTTGATTCTCATTTGGTTTCTCAATTCCTAGTTCTATATCTTGAATGGCTATTCAAGTGGTGTTCTAGTTCTCTTCCGTTTCCAATTGGATTGTTCCTTGGTAAGAAAAGAAATTAGCCCAAGATCAAGTCATTGAGTGGCTCCGTGAAGGATTATCTTAATTACAAGGTCTTGTTTATCCTTGCTCTTTTTGTTATTATTCTTCAAACCATCTCAAACTATCTTCCACCATATTCACTTTTCTTTGGTTGATTCTTGTTTAGTTTGAGTTTGAATTGATTTGGTTCACTTACCACCCACATCTACATCAATTGGTATCAGAGCCAAGGCTTTTAAGTGACCCACATCATACCCAAACACATCCCAAAAAGCCAAAGTACAAAAAACAAAAAGAGGCACAAACCGGCAATCCGAGTCTTGAAGACCAGAGAAGCAGCACGGTTCCCCCGTGCCACAACACACGACCGTGCCATATTCTTTTTCCAGGAATCTTCAAGTCGAGACGGAGCACGGTGCCCCCGTGCCGCCAAGCACGACCGTGCCACTTCTGCATTTTCTTCAGCCGAAGCATAGCACGGCCTGACCGTGCCCCCTTGCACGACCGTGCCACCTTTGCCACAGCCCACTTACGTTTCAAATCAATCCACGAAGAACCCTAGACCTCATCCTTCATGCCGTCTTCAAAGAACTTGGAGAAAGAACTAGCTCTTATTTATATTGGATATGCTTGCTTTGCAATTCCAAAATTTCATGGCGAAAAGGAAGAGTTCGCAGGTTGGTTATCTAAGGTGGAACGAGTTTTTGCTTGTTGTATCCTTAGTGACCAAGAGAAATTCAAAGTGGTTATTTCAAGATTGAGAGGATGTGCACTTCAGTGGTGGAATAAATACAAGTTTGAGCGAAAAAAGAAAGGAAAAGAAAAGGTGAGAACTTGGAAGAAATTGAGTAGTAAGTTGAAGGTTTCCTTTTACCCATCCACTTACATGCCCATGAAAGAAAGTATCTCCGTTAAGCTCACGGGTTCATTCCCTTCCACCCCACAAAAAGAACCAACCCAACAAATGATCTTTCCCCCACAACCTAGGAGGTGTCTCAAGTGCCAAGGGCTTGGACACTTATCCACGGATTGCCCAAATAACGAGGTCATTACCTTGGAAGAAACGAAAGCCGTGAAAGAAGAGAACGATCAGGAGGAAAGCCTTGAAGAAGAAATTGCACTCAAGGTTGAAAAAGAAGAAATACTTCCCTTAGAGAAGGTTTCTCAAAAGCCAAACAAAGATGAAAAGATCCAAGGAGAGGAAGCTTCAAGCCTAGTTGACCTACCTCTTGTTTTTGGTGACTGTGGTGATGAAGAGGCCATTGAACTTGAGACCCAAAGATCCGAGTTGAAGCAAGAAGAGATTGTGCAAGAAATTGAGCAATCCTTCACCCAAGAAGGGTGCCAAGAAGATAATGAGGTGAATTTGAGCATAACCCCAAGAATTGAAGAGCATGTTGTTAAAGACCTTGAAGTGATGAAGCCATGTAGGGTTGCTGAAGAGTTTGAACAACTCTTGACCGAAGAAGATTCACTTAACCCCATTCAAACCTTCCCAACCCCTTCCAAACCACAAGGACCGACAAGCCTTAACCCTCATTCATCCTTTCCGCAAACCCTTGCCCCCAAAGAAGATTTCCCACTTCCGTCTCTTCTCCTCACCAGGTATGACCCGTTTTATCATCCTCCCCTCACCCTCTTCTATATCTCTCTAGAGGTGATGCCCTTTGACCACTTCCTACAAGAGCTCCCATTTCATAAGCATGCCTCCTTTCTTGAGAGGCTTGCCAACCCTTTGAGTTTGAGGACAAACTCAAAACAACCCGGGGAGTATGATGCATATTTCCATATGCATCATTTTTATTCGAGACCAATTTCAAAGAAGAAAAGGGTCAAAGAAGATCATGCTTGGAAGTGTGCTTATTTGGTCTTATTAAATGAGTTCAAAGACTCACGACACTATGAAGAGGTCAAAAAGAGGTTAAACTTTGCTAGAAATTTGGTGCCGAATTCATCCCTGCGGAACCCGATTTTTTGTGACCACTTTTTGACAAGCTCAAGTGGACCCACAACTTGAGGGCCCATGTGCTTTTGAAGCTTAAGATGTCAGCTTTAAAATAAGCCCAATTTGATTTAATTTGGACATCATTTGATTGGGCAAAATATCACTCAAAGATACGTTGTGCTGATCCAGTCCAGTCTGAGATAGGTGCATTGTTTGGGCCATAACTTTCAAACCACTTATCCAAACTGAGCAAATGCGCCCATTCTGGAAATAGACTTCCAGGGCTTTCTAACAAGCCCAAGAACGCGTGATTTGGCCGAGTATTCTGGAAGTTATGCTCTGTTGAATTTGAGGCAGTTGCAAGGATTAATGCTGGGAATATGAAGAGTCTTCGGTTACATATACTTGTGTGGCTGATATTGTGCACGTTTTAGATGCTTCTAGATTGATGTAATCAGCTGCAAAAATCCTAGAATATTCCGTGTAACCTCCCCCACCCCCTTTTATGATGTGTCTTTTCATTTTTCTTAGACTTTTCATTAGCTAGTTTTTATTGTTAGGAGTTATTTGAGTCTTTTGATTGTCTTTTGCTGAGTCTATAAAAGGGGAGGGGCATGTGAAGCTAATCATTCAGCATTGTAAGAGATTTCCACAGTAATACAAGCACCTTTGAGAGTGATTCTCATTTGTGTCTCAAAATTCCTAGTTCTATATCTTGAATTTGGCTCATTCAAGTGGTGTTCTAGGTTCTCTTCCTTTTCCAATTGGAGTGCTTCCTTGGTTAAGACAAGAGAATTAGCCCAAGATCAAGTCATTGAGTGGCTCCGTGAAGGATTATCTTAATTACAAGGTCTTGTTTATCCTTGTTCTTTTTGTTATTATTCTTCAAACCATCCCAAACTATCTTCCACCATATTCACTTTTCTTTTGTTGATTCTTGTTTAGTTTGAGTTTGAGTTGATTTGGTTCACTTACCACCCACATCTACATCAAACCTTCCATCAAATTGGTATCAGAGCTTAGGCTATCTTTCTTGGCCAAGCTTCCTTGCCCAAACACATCCCAAAAAGCCAAGTCATAAAACAAAAGAGGCACAAACCGTCAATCCGAGTCTTTGAAGACCGAGAAGCAGCACGTTTTCCCCCCGTGCCACCACGCAAAACGACCGTGCCATAATCATTTTCCGAAATCTTCAGTCGAGACGGAGCCGGTGCCCCCGTGCGCCAACACGACCGTGCCACTTCTGCATTTCTCTTCAGCCGAAGCATGCCGGCCTGACCCGTGCCCCCTTGCACGACCGTGCCACCTTTGCCACAGCCAACTTACGTTTCAATTCAATCCACAAAGAACCCTAGACCTCATCCTTCATGCCATCTTCAAAGAACTTGGAGAAAGAACTAGCTCTTATTGATATTGGATATGCTTGCTTTGCAATTCCAAATTTTCATGGCGAAAAGGAAGAGTTCGCAGGTTGGTTATCTAAGGTGGAAACGAGTTTTTGCCTTGTTGTATCCTTAGTGACCCAAGAGAAGTTCAAAGTGGTTTTATTTTCAAGATTGAGAGGATGTGCACTTCAGTGGTGGAATAAATACACGTTTTGAAGCAAAAAAGAAAGGAAAGAAAAGGTGAGAAATTGGAGAAATTGAGTAGTAAGTTGAATGGGGGAGGGTTCTCTTTACCCATCACACTTACATGCCCCTGGAAGAAAGTCTCTCCGTTAATGCTCACGCCCTGTATCATTCCCTCGCACTCCCAAAAAGAACCAACGCCCACAAAATGGATCTTTCCCCCACAACCTAGGAGGTGTCTCAGTGCCAAGGGCCTGGACCCTTATCCACAATTGCCGCAATACGAGGTCCCATTTACTTTGGAAGAAAGAAAGCCGGGAAGAAGAGAAACGATCAGGAGGAAAGCCTTGAAGAAGAAATTGAACTCAAGGTGGAAAAAGAAGAAATACTTCACTTAGAGAAGGTTTCTCAAAAGCCAAACAAAGATGAAGAGATCCTTGGAGAAAAAGCTTCAAGCCTAGTTGACCTACCTCTTGTTTTTGATGACTGTGGTGATGAAGAGACCATTGAACTTGAGACCCAAAGATCCGAGTTGAAGCAAGAAGAGATTGGGCAAGAAATTGAGCAATCCTTCACCGAAGAAGGGTGCCAAGAAGATAATGAGGTGAATTTGAGCATAACCCCAAGAATTGAAGAGCATGTAGTTAAAGACCTTGAAGTGATGAAGCCATGTAGGGTTATTGAAGAAGTTGAGCAACTCTTGACCCAAGAAGAATTCACCTTACCCCCCATTCACCCTCCCCACCCCCTCAAGCCACAAAAGGACCGACAAGCCTTAACCCTCATTCATCATTCCCAAACTCTTGCCCCCAAAGAAGATTTCTCACTTCCGCCTCTTCTCCTCACCAGGTATGACCCGTTTTATCATCCTCTCCTCACCCTCTTCTATATCTCTCTAGAGGTGATGCCCTGTGACCTCCTTCCCCAAAAGCTCCCATATTGTAAGCGCGACCCCTTTCTTGAGAGGCTTGACAACCCTTTGAGTTTGAGGACAAAGTCAAAACAACCCGGGGAGTATGATGCATATTTCCATATGCATCATTTTTATTCAAGTCCAATTTCAAAGAAGAAAAGGGTCAAAGAAGATCATGCTTGGAAGTGTGCTTGTTTGGTCTTCTTAAGTGAGTTCAAAGACTCGCGACACTATGGAGAGGTCAAAAAGAGGTTAAGCTTTGCTAGAAATTTGGTGCCGAATTCATCCCTGTGGAACCCGATTTTTGTGACCACTTTTGGACAAGCTCACGTGGACCCACAACTTGAGGGCCCATGTGCTTTTGAAGTTTAAGATTTCATCTTTCAAATAAGCCCAAGTTTATTTAATTTGGACATCATTTGATTGGGCAAAATATCACTCAAAGATACGTTGTGCTGATCCAGTCTAGTCTGAGATAGGTGCATTGTTTGGGTCATAACTTTCAAACCGCTTATCCAAATTGAGCAAATGAGCCCATTCTGGAAAATAGACTTCCAGGGCTTTCTAACAAGCCCAAGAACGCATGATTTGGCCGAGTAGTCTGGAAGTTATGCTCTGTTGAAGTTGAGGCAGTTGCAAGGATTAATGCTGGGAATATAAAGAGTCTTAGGTTACATATATTGGTGTGGCTGATATTGTGCACGTTTTAGATGCTTCTAGATTGATGTAATCAGCTGCAAAAATCCTAGAATATTCCTTGTAACCTCCCCCACCCCCTTTTTATGATGTGTCTTTTCATTTTTCTTAGAATTTTCATTAGCTAGTTTTAATTGTTAGGAGTTATTTGAGTCTTTTGATTGTCTTTTGCTGAGTCTATAAAAAGGGGAGGGGCGTGTGAAGCTATTCATTCAGTATTGTAAGAAATTTCCTAAGCAATACAAGTACTTTGAGTGTGTTTCTCAAAAGTGCAACTAAATTCCTAGTTCTATATCTTGAATTGTGGCAAATTCAAGTGGTGTTCTAGGTTCTCTATCTTTTCCATTGGAGTGATTCCTCGGTTAAGACAAGAGAATTAGCCCAAGATCAAGTCATTGAGTGGCTCCGTGAAGGATTATCTTAATTACAAGGTCTTGTTTATCCTTGTTCTTTTTGTTACTATTCTTCAAACCATCTCAAACTATCTTCCACCATATTCACTTTTCTTTGGTTGATTCTTGTTTAGTTTGAGTTTGAGTTGATTTGGTTCACTTACCACCCACATCTACATCAGGGAATATAAGGATGTTAGTTGTATGTAAATATCCAAGAGGTGAGATGTTAGCTTTCTAATGGAATCATTTGTTTAGAGAACATATGTACTCTGATGGAGTTTTACAAGTTTACAATTGATATTGAACGGGTCCCTAATCTTTCTTGAGGGAGCCCAAAGGAAGGACTAAAACAAGTAAGGAAGCAAGTTATATGGACGCGTGCGTAAAGACCGTTGTGGGTATAGCGTAGTCTTTAGGTTTGTTACCTTGTAAAAGCTTGAAATGAGACACTAGTCTGGTCGTGCTGATTGCACCGCAATGGAGCTACATGTAGGGACCAATTGTCAGCATGGTACATGGAAATATTGATCGGCGATAGTAAATTGTCATTGACGATTCCCAAGCAATGTATCTTGTTAAGATAATTGAGCGCAATGGCTTTTAAGATCAGTAAGGTAGTAGCAATATTTTTAGTAGTAGTAGTAATAATAATAATTATTATATAGAAAATATAACTAGACGTAAAAAGGCCATCGACGAAGGAGCTGTCTCATTTATGCCTTGAGGAACTTGTTGTAGCCTAGGTTGGCTTGACATTGGCAACCAAAAAAAGAGTAGATGTAATCTTAAAAGTCAGAGTTGCTTAAATTGCAAGAATCAAGAAAAGGTTTTTTTTTTTTTTAAATCAATCTTTATATGCCAAGTTTAATATCGCATGGGAATTAATGTCAAATTTAAAGTTATGGGGCTAATACGAGGCACTAGAAGTTTAGGTGTCTTATGCATGTGAGGAGATAGCTACCTCTTATTAAGCGTAATGAATGACAACGTTGGGTGTGTCATGTTAAATTGGGAAAAAAAGTTAGCATAATGGGGTTACGTTTATACCGAGAGCCTATATTGTAAAGCAAAATGATAAGTGTCTTGCAGCAAGACATTTCATAAGTATCTTGTTTTGACTAAAAAATATACTATTATATTTTTAAATCGAAAAAAATGGTATAATCGAATCGTGGAAGTATGTTACAACTTATAAATTATACAAAATCACCTTTTTATCTATAATTTGTCACATTTCTAAAATACACGTATCATATGTACTCGTTGATAGGCTTAATGCGATTAGGGTATCATTTAATACTTTGTCAACATAGCCAATAAATATTTAAGGTTAGCAATTTATAATTAAACATAATCATTGAAAAATTTGTGATTTTAAATCATAAAATATGTTAATTTATGATAACGCAAGACATTTAAGAGTGTCTTATAACAAGACATATATCACTACCCATTGTAAAGCAAAATAGGAGCCACAGGTCCATAACTGCAAATAAAGACAATTCAAGTAAATGATTCTTTCTTCTTTTTTTTTCCCAAGTCGTTATGCTCATTCAAGGACTACCACCATTTCAAAGCCCTTCATTTCTAAACATGTAGAAAATTCCCCAAACGAACCATAATAAATTTACTTTGAAGAATATAAATGATTCTTTTTTTTTTTTCCCAGGTCTTTACGCTCATTCAATGACTGCCACTATTTCAAAGTATTCTTCTAAGTAAATTTATTATGCTTCCTTTGGGGAATTGTCTGCATGTTTAGCCAGGGCTTTGCAATAGTGGTAGTCGTTGAATGAGCATAAAGACTTGGGGAAAAACAAAAACAAAAGAATCATTCACTACATAGGTATCAAAGGCTCCAGTCACTTGCGCAGGTTAGAGCTTGGATAGCGCATCATCAAAAGTGAAAAACAAATGTGGAGGTCTTATTATGATTTGGGGGGGGGGGGGGAGGGGAGGAACAAGAACTAGAAGGAGAGATTTAGGAGTGATAGTTCAAGTATTTATGAAGCACTGTTCCCGTACAGTAATAGATGCTAGGCGAGAAAATGTGACCAAGGGCACATTAATTAAGGTAGCTTTGACATGCCTTGCAAGATTGGTAACAAGTTTATTGCCGCGCGAAGAAATCGGTAGACATCCTTGACCATGACGAGTGCTGTGCGAAGACCTTCCATGTTAAAGTGTTTATCGAATTACGTGAGATAGAATCATCACTTAGAAGCATATATAGAATTGTAAATGATATTTAGTGTTGTTTTTTGCGAGCCATTATGCTGTTCATTGAGAGTAAAGCTAAACTATAAAATTCTGCATTGATCGCAAGAAGAGCAAATAATGAGGAGTACGTAAGCTGTTGACAAATGATATGATTGAGCAGAGATGAAGCGATGATGCCACTTCTAAAAGGCTGATATTAAAAAGGAATTACTGGAAGGAGAATGTATTGGGTATGTTTTAAAAATAGTTTTAGATTTTACTATGACCCGTTGATACATGATATGATTGAGCAGACATGGAGTGATGACTGCGCTTCTGAAAGATTGATATTAAAAAGGAATCACTAGAAGGAGATTATGATAGAAACGTTTTCAGATTCTAATTTGGTCCTTTTAAATAGTCAAACACGATAAAAGAGTTAACGAGGGCTTTGTCTTTTACAAAGTTAAAAAAGTAGAGATCTAAGCAATATTCAGGAAATATTTGTTATTTTATTGATGACAAGGATATATTTATAATGATAAAATGAGGATATACTGGGTTGGTCCTTTTAAATAGTCAAATACGATAAAAGAATTAACGAGGGTTTTGTCTTTTACAAAGTTAAAAAAGTAGAGATCTAAGCAATATTCAGGAAATATTTATTATTTTATTGATGACAAGGATATATTTATAATGATAAAATGAGGATATACTGGGCGTGTATGGGTTTTATTGCCCGAGTTTAGGACTCATAAAGTATATGATAAATTTTCTAACTATACACTATTTGAAAGATCCTCTGTAGAATGTAAATTTTTGCGGACCAACCAAGACCCACCACGTAAAAAGAAATAAACAGTTTTATTTTAGCCAATTACAATATGCCATGTGTTAAATTAATTACGGTAGTCCGTTAAATTAAATGTCTAATGCAAATGTATTGCGCCCAGTTAAAAAGCGTCATGTGGCATGAATGATGCAGAAAACAAATGATTATTTCTTTTAATAGAGATAAGTAAGGAAACCCTAACTCTGACTTCTCTATAAAAAGGGAGCTACCCCACTTATTCAGGGGTCAGCATTTTAGAAGAACTCACAAGAGTTCAAGAATTTTTCTCTAGCAAAAGACAACAAGCACTCTAAGCATGTGTCGTCTACTCGAGGAGATCAAACTCATATCTTGATTAAGATTAAACTTCTTAGGCCCTCTCTTAGGATCAAATTCATTCAAGACTACTCAAGGAGATAGAATCGAAGGATTTATTATACTTGTTCTTATAACAATTATATAGAGATTGTACATGTTCTTTAATATAAATACAAAAATTCAATTTATTACTCAATTTTCTGTCTAATTTATTTTAGGCTTGATATTTATATTTACAAATTTTTGGCAAGCTTGGTGGGATCTTCTCTGCCTGTCATCTCTTTCTCAAAGCCACGAACTCTGCATTCCCTTAAAGATAACATGGCCCCTAAGAATGTAGTCCCTCAACCTTCAAGAAAAGCTATCTGATCCACATCTCAAGGATCGAACACTGCTAATGCTATATCTAGCGAAGTCATTACTGCCAGTATAGCAAAATCTGCTATTGTGATTGCCACAAAACAATGAGTTGGGATAGTATCATCACAATCTCGTAGGATTCCAAGCCTTGACTCCAACCTGCCTAAAGGAGTCAACAAACTTGGTTCGCATCCTTTGAAGCAAAGATGTGTTCCTGGCTTCAAAAACGAATAAAAAAATTCCTCAAAGGGATGGATGAGCCCAAGCTCATGCCAACTAACTTTTTAACTTTTCAGTGTATAAGATCATGGCTATACTAATGACTACACATCGGCATCTCCAAGAGAGTTAGTTGCTCAATCAAAAACCGACTCCTCTAATTTGTGATTATGCCAGTCATGGCGATGGAGGCGACCAATGTAGAAGAATATCTCACAAACATGAAAGGAACATTGGAGAGGCTCACTGACGAGAGTCTAGAAAAAGATGCCAAATCAAGCGTCAAAGTGAGCAGATTGCTGGTCTAACAAAGAAGTTGGAAAAGTAACCATTCGAATCCTCTATCAAAGGCTCAAATGGCAAAGAGTCTGATTGGGAGTCCAATCGTAGCGAAGACTCTGATGACGAACACATAAAAAAGGAGTCCTCATTAGGGTCGATGACTGTTGAACAGATTCAAAGGCTAATTGCAAATGCTATTAAGGCTTAATTGGGGGGGGGGGAGGATCTTGCAAGACACACTTGTACACAAAGCCTTATATGAGAAGGATCGATGTCCTTCGCATGCCCTACAACTACCAAACTCTAAATTCAACCAATTTGATGGTAAGGGCAATCCCAAACAGCACATTGCCCACTTCATTGAGATATGCAATAATGCTGGCACTAAGGGCGATAGGTTGGTGAAGTAGTTTGCCTGATCTCTTAAAGGAATCGTCTTCAATTGGTACACAGACTTGGAGCCAAAGTTCATTAACAACTGGGAACAAATTGAACATGAATTTTTTAATAGGTTCCATAGTACTTAACACACTGTTAGTATGACAGAACTGACAAATACTAAGCAGTGGAAGGAATGAACTAGTCCTTGAGTGCATCAATCGCTAAAGATCTCTTAGCCTTAAGTGCAAAGATCGTTTGTCCGAGGCCTCGGCTGTCAAAATGTGCACTCAGGACATGGAGTGGGACTTGCTTTATGTCTTGCAAATAAGCAAGCCTAGAACCTTTCAAGAGTTGGCTACAAAGGCACATGATATGGAAATGACAATAGCAAACCGTTACAGCAAGTTGTCTTCATCACATGAGTTCAAAAAGGACAAAGGCAATTCCAAGAAGAGTTCTAAGCGTCCAAAGGCCTCAATGAAGGAAACTATGACTGTTTCCACTAGAGAGTCCGTGAGGATTTCAAGGAAGTCCAGGCCAGCGGAGAAAAAGACTTCATTCTATGAAGAGACAACAAAGATGCATCATACATTGAAAGAGCTTCAAGAGAGAAAGTATCCATTCCCTAATTTAGACTTATCAAGAATGTTGGATAACTTGCTTGAAAACAAGAACATTGAATTCCCGGAACTTAAGGGACTAGAGCAGACAGGAAGGACAAATGACCTGAAGTACTATCGTTATCACAGGGTCATTAGTCACCCTTTAGAAAAATACATTACTCTCAAAGAGTATATCATACAACCGGCCAATGATGGAAAAATCATACTGGACTTGGAAAATACCACTAAAGCTAACTGTATTTGCGTTCAATTGGAGTCATCGCCTTTACTACAGAACCATCATATCCAATTCTATCAAGAGTAAAAACATGATTTGACTCCTTCGCTAAGGATGGAGTTGTTCACAATTTAGTTTGGAAGTTTAGAGCCAGTCGTTGTGTAGCTGATGGTACAAACTCCTCCTTTAGAAATCAAACCCATAGTCAATATCCCAGAAGATGATGAAAAGTAGACCCTTGTTACTCGGCGAAGGCATAAGAACAAAAAACGGGACCAACAACTGCCCTCGCATCATAGGAAGAGACAAGGGAGGAAGAAGAAACTTTAGCGTGTAAAAAGTAGGAAGAACTCGAAAACAAACAGGAAGTCGGACATTTGACCTATAGGTCTCCTTGAGCAGGAACCGCTTACTCCTGTCATATTGGAAGAGTTCTTCCTAATTGGATTTCTTTATAGAGTTACTGTTAACATGACCTCATATACTGAGCTTGAAGACCAAGAGGATGGACAAGAGGAAAAGCAGGAAGATTCTCCAAAAAGAGATGATAAAATTCTGACTGCCTTAGAGGCCTTACCAGCATGCATGAGTTGGAGGCAAATCTTTCGCCTACCAAAAGCGATGCATCAGTGCATTGCCACCACCCTCCACCACCCAGAGCTTTATGCTGACAAGGTCAAAAACATTGGAGAATCCTCAAAAAGCCTTGACACCGGCAGCACAACTATCACTTTCGCTGATGATAACTTATAGCTAGGCTCCAAACCTCACAATTGTCCTTTGTTTGTGGAGGTTCAGCCGTTAACATCATGCCTAAGTCTAAAATGAATGAACTGGAAATCATGGTAGAAGAGCTTTCTAAGAGTTGTATGGTGATTCAAGGGTTTAGCTTAGAGAGTTCGCTTGCAATCGGCATCATTCGCCTAGAAAAAACAATAGGGGATCTATTAACATCTTCAATCTTCCATGTAATTAAGTCCAAAACTTCATACAAATTGTTACTTGGATGCCCGTGGCTCCATGAGTATGGCATAGTGGATTTTACCCCCATCAATGTCTTAAGTATTACCGCGGTGGCGAAAAGATGATCAACGGTGATGTTAAGCCATTTACAAAAGCATAATTGCATTTTGCCGATTCTAAATTCTTTGAAGAGGGCACTGCACCTAAGGAGACTATGCCTTTTATAATTTCCTCCACATGTAGCGGTGAGGTAAATACTTCCAATAATTTCAAGGTGATACTGAGGCACAACGGCGTGAAACAACAAGAGTATCTTAAAGGGGATGTTGAATAAGAGACAATCACCTAACTTGCTAAACACGTTACTAAGCAAGTGGTGGTTTCCACAAATCAGACGCCATCAGTCTTAATACATGTTCCCAAAGCTCGTCGCAAGTAGGGAGAAACACCCCACAAGGGGTGTATAAATGGAAATGCTGGAGGCAAGGCTATCAAGAAGGATAGTGGGGCCAACTTGAGCACCCTTAAAGAAAGTGTCACATTGCCAATGCGAAGCATGTACCAACCGAAGGTGAGTAGACCCCTCTGCCTGGATTTGTCTCTTGCTCCAAGACCTTATTAGACGAAGAGGAGAAATTGCCAAATACGCGGACAAATGAAGGATTTGACCCGAATGCATATAAGCTTATAGAGAATGCAGGTTATAATTTTAACAATCCTGTTGTGCTAGGGAAGGTAGTGGAGGTGGAAACCTACGACCTTAACAAAACGCAGAAGAAGATTCAAGAGCAAGAAGGTAAGGAAGAAGTCCCAAAAGTGGGTCTTGGTTATACACCAGTGCAACCGATCAGGATATTAGGGCGACGCAAGGCCAAGCAGAATGTGGTTCAAAATATCTTTGCTGAAGAAATAGATGAGAGTGAAGATGAAAATGCTCAACCTCCTATAAAGCCTTCTATATTTGAAACCATCTGCCTTAAGAAAACACCCATCTGTCTTCAGTAGGATTGGGAGAGAATCAAAACCCTAAGTCTTCTGTGTTCTGGAGAGTAATGAATCATACGTAACCAAGGCCTTCGGTATTCAACAGAATTACAAAGGCAAGAGAATTGTCGAATCCACTACCCCAAGAGCAAAAGGATTCAGTGTTCAATCGATTTAGTGATGGAAACGAAGTACAAAGTTCTATCCCTTCTCACAACGAGCGATTTTTGACCCTTGGTGTGAAGAGAGATGGTTCATTAAGGGTAAAGAGAGGCACTGTAGTCTTTACTCGTCAGCCAGGTAATTTTGACATTAATAAGGAGATGAGCAAGAAGAAGCGACTTCTTCTATTCATATCATAGTCCGAGAATGTCAAAGTCAGAGATAGAACTCGTAGAGACTGTTGAAACCCTTGAAGATAGGAGGCAAGCTGCAATGGATGATTTGAAGGAATTAGATCTCAGAACTGCCGAGAAATCCCGCCTTATCTATGTAAGTTCATTGCTTACACCTGAGGAAGAAAATGGGTACTTCAATCTCCTTTCAGATTACAAGGACGTGTTTGCATGGAATTACATTGAAATACTAGGGCTTGATCCTAAAGTCGCAGTCCATCGCTTATCCCTCAGGAGGAGTGTCCCGCCCAAAAAAGCAATCTCAATGACATTTTCGTCCAGAGTTAGTACCTGAAATTGAAAGAAAGGCCAACAAACTCATAGAGGTAGGATTTATTCGTAAGGTAAAATACCCAACTTGGATCGTAAACATTCTCCTTATAAGGAGGAAGAACAGGCAACTTGGTATTTGCATGGACTTTCGGGATCTTAACAATGCTTGCCCAAAAGATGATTTCCTGTTGTCCGTCAACGTGATCATGATCAATTCAACAATGGGACACTAAGCCTTGTCCTTTATAGATTGTACTGCAAGTACAATCAAATCCAAATGGCACCAGAAGACCAAGAAACCACAACATTATGCACCACCAAAGGAATCTTATGCTATAAGGTAGTGCCCTTTGGTTTGAAGAATGCCAGAGCAACATACCAGAGAGTAATCACTATCTTTGATGACATGTTGCACAAAACAATGGAGTGCTATGTTGATGATCTTGTGATGACGTCAAAAGGGGACTAGACCACCTACAAGACCTTTATCGAATTTTTGATAAGCTGAGTAGATATCAACTAAAGATAAATCCACTTAAATGTGCACTTGATGTCAGTTCAGGGAAGTTCCTGGGCTTTATAGTTCGGCATAGAGGCATTGAGATTGGCTAAAGCAAAATCAAGGCAATCCAAGAAGTGCCTACCACAAAAAATCTCAAAGAATTACGGAGTCTTCAAGGTCATTGGGCTTATATTAGAAGGTTCATATCCAACCTAGCTGGTCGTTGCCATCCATTCCAACACTTTATGAAGAAGGGTGCACAATTCGAATGGGACCAGCCATGCCAAAAAACCTTCAACAGCATCAAGAAGTACTTGTCAAATCCATCAATTCTGAGGGCACCAATTCCAGGGAAACCTCTTGTAATCAACATTGTAGCTCAAGAAAAATCTTTAGGGGCATTATACGCCTGGGAAAATAAGGAAAGCAAAGAAAGAGCTTTGTATTACTTAAGTCACACTTTGGTTGGGGCTGAGCTGAATTACTTCCTGATTGAAAAGATGTGTTTGGCTCTCATATTCGCCATTCAAAAATTAAGGCTTTACATGCAAGCTCATACGGTGCGAGTGATTTCCAAAGCTGACCCTATCAAATATATCTTGTCAATGCCAATTCTAAGCGGACGACTTGTAAAGTGAGCTATAATCCTGAAGCAATATAACCTCATTTGCATGCCATAAAAGGCCAATAAAGGACAAGCACTGATGGATTTCTTGGTAGATCACCGATTCCCTAATGCTTGGGACCTAAATGATGACTTGCCCGGTGAAGATGTGTTCTTCATTGATATCGTCTGACTTTGGATACTGTGTTTTGACGGAGCCACGAGATATGATGGTGCTAGTGCAGGAGTAGTCTTTGTTTCCCAAGAAAAACATGTCCTCACTTATTCATTCGTGCTAACCCAGTTATGCTCCAATAATGTGGCTGAATATCAGGCATTGATTTTGGGCCTTCAAATGGCCATTGTAATGGGAATCAAAGACCTTGACATATATGGTGATTCTCAATTGTTTAAGAATTAATCGAGGAGTATGAAGTCAAAAAGGACGACCTCGTGTCATACCACAAATATGCCTTACGACTGCTTCATAAGCTTAAAATCATCAAGTTACAATATGTTCCTATAAGTGCCAACAAGATGGCTGATGTACTTATAAACCTTGTAGCTACTTTGGCACTGCGGACAGAAGAAAGCATGAATGGCCCTGTGAGCTTGAGTAAGAAGTCAGCATGGTTATTGCCCAGGAAGTAGAGAAAGAAGATTGGCATAAGACACTTGTTGATTATTTACGACATGGAAAGCTTTCTGATGACCTGAGGCATAAGACAGAAATTCAGCGAAGAGCTCCCTGCTTCCTTTATTTTAATGGGAGCTTTATTGGCACTCCTTCATTGGTCTTTGGTTACGTTGCTTAGACAACAAAGAGGCCAGACAAACAATGGAGGAAGCACATTCAGGTGTATGTAGTGCAAATCAAGCAGGACCCAAATTGTATGATCGGATAAAAAAATGAGGTTTCTATTAGCTTGCTATAGTGCAAGATTGCATCGACTATGCAAAAAGGAATGAGGCTTCCCAATTCCATGCCAATTTTATTCATCAACCCTCGAAACCGCTTCTTCTAACTGTGGCAACTTAGCCATTTGAAGCTTGGGAGCTTAATGTTGTGGGTCCTATCACTCTAGAGTTGTCCGTTGATCACTCATACATCTTGGTGGCAACAGACTACTTTTCAAAATGGCATAAGCAATCCTGCTGAGGGAAGCTAACAAAGAAAATGTAATTCATTTTATTTGAACCCATATCATCCACCGGTATGGCATGCCTTAATATATTATGAATGACAATGGCAAACCATTCGTTAACAAGCTGGTGACCGCTCTCTATGAAACGTTTAAGTTTGCCCAGTGCAAATCTTCAATGTACACTGCACCTGCAAATGGGCTTGCAGAACCTTTCAATAAGACATTTTGTAACTTACTAAGCAAAGTGGTGGCAAAGTCAAAATATGATTGGCATGAAAGGCTAGGGGAGATTCTTTAGGCATAGGACCGCGTACAAGATGCGGACCCAATCAACTCTTTTCACTCTGGTGTATGGGGTTAAACAGGTATTACCCTTGGAACTTCAAATTCCTTCACTCTGTATTCCTATGCAGGAAGACTTGGCTGAAGCTTAAAATCACAACTTTCCCTGGCGAGCTCGAGGCCCTTGATGAAAAAAGACTTCTAGCACAATAAAAGTTGGAATGCTATCAAGCTCGCTTTATCACGAGTACTGTTCAACAAAAAGGTACAACCACATTTATTTCAAGTTGGAGATCACATGCTCGTGGTAAGAGGACCAATCATTATCCTACATAAGATTGGAAGCATTCACTTCCAAATGGGATAGCCCTTACGTGATTCGAGAAGTCTACACCAATAGTGCTTATAGAATTATCAGTAATAACGGAGTGCGAGTTGGGCTAATAAATGGCAAGTTCCTAAAATTTTACTATCCTTAATGTATTTATACATGTAAGGCCCTAAACATGAGCCTAAACTATTCATTATTTCAAGTTAAACTCCATTGTACTACTCCTGACCCGCAAAAGTATAAATTGTGAACGGCTAAACAAAAAAAATTTTGTTGTTCAAATTACGTATAACTTGATCCTTTAGGATTCGTTTCAGATATGTAGGCAACTTTGGTATAAACCCAAGTACAGTCATCATCATCAAAAGCAATGAAGTTTATTAATGCTAAATAATGAAGTTCATCTGAGTGTGGGTTTTATACAACTTGTGAGTTTAAAGGAAAAGCTTTGACTTCATATAAATTCATCTGTTGTCATAAAGTTGATAATTATGGAATCCAAATCACAAGGAAAATCAACCAAAGCACATAAGCAGTGATAAATAAAAGAAAATTTGCATTTAAGCTTTATTCAAAGATATCAAGCTTACATCACAACAGTGCAAAGTGCATTACAAGTCCATCCTAGAAAGAAAGAAGAGAGTTAACTATGGATTCCATTAAAAATTCTTCAAATCTTCAAGAGACTCCTTTATGTAGGCTTCAGTCTTCTCTAAACTAGTTGTTGTGGCTACATCCATCACTTTAGTGGCATCAAATATGTCAATCTGATCCTGTAAGTCAATAACTTACTGCTCAACTTCTTGAAGCAAATGCTTGCCGACCACAACCTGGCAACTAAGATCTTTCTTTTGATCATCCAAAAGTTGAAGCTCTTTTAGTAGCTCCTCATGCCTCCAATTCAACCTGCTTCAACTTAGCCGCCTTTGCTTCGTGATGGGCACCTTCTGTGTTTAGCTAATGGGAGGCCTCATCAAGCTTGCCTTGCACCTCCATGCAATAACTATCATGTTCTTCAGTGGATGTTTGACCAGAGTAGCTCTATTGTAGTCCTGGAAGTCACATGCTTGCCTGATCAACCCTTCAACCTTGCTCGATCAACCTTTCAACCTTGCTCTCTGAAGGAGTACGTTGATAACGCTTTGAAGGATGGCGGCATAAAGGCTGTCAAAATCGCCTTTAAGAGAAGGAAGTCTATCAAAAGGGCTGTGAGACACCTTGTCAAGAATGGCTTTACCAAACACCCCTGGAGCATTCTTATCTACCTCTTTTATGACAACATTGGCGCTAAAGACGAAAATCCTCCCTTATGGAGCCCTCAAAAGGGCACTGTGGGCGGGGTACCAATGAAGGAACATTGGCTCTATGAATGGACTCGACCTCATCATTATTCAGGAAACAAAACACCTTTTGAGCCATCTAATCTCAATCCATTATTAAATAAATCATTACCAAATGATCATATTCGTTTAATTGACGGAAAGCATTGACTTCCTGGTGGAAGAAGAATGTGTGCCAACTCCTCTTTGAAGTTTACATCATCGCTTTCTCCCTATTTAAAAAAATATGTAGAGATGAAAAAGGTAAAATATGCATTTGAAAAGAAAGCGTGTTTTTTTAAATAAAAAAACAAAGAAAAAAAGGGAAAAAGTGGGAGCACATACATTCAGTAGGATTAGGTTCAGCATCAAGGATATCCATGATATTCTTAGCACCTTCTAGGGGAAGTTCGATTACCTTTTCAGTACTTGGATCATAAATTCTGATGGGTAGCTTGTCTTGTCCATTAATAGCAGTATTAATCATAGATTTAAACTTTTGTCTACATATCTCAACAGAGGATTAATTTGAAATGTTCTTTGATCTCATTTGTTACCTGTGGTAATGGCGTACACTTTGAATAGGGATTGCAGGGATGGCTATTACTCAGATGAGAAGATTTATTTCTGGAATCTTGACACGAGAAGTTCTATCCTCCATCGGTGGAACAAAAGGCTCTAAGGGCTTCCCAGAATGGACAATCTTTAACTTAGGCTTCGAACCAAGTTTGCCTTCATCCTTTGAAATGTTCGTGTCAAATAAATCACTTTGTTTCCTCCTGAAGTCACTAGCATGTGGGATGTAAGTTGAGAAAATAAACATCTTAGACCCCCATTCATGAAATGTATGAGTGGTATTTCTCTCGAGTAAATTGCATCACCCAGGAAGTAATACTTGAGACTTTGTTCCATAGCTCATAAGCGCGTGGTGACCGTGAAAACCTGTTTCTTGAGAAGGAAGATTATCGAGGTCCATCGTAGTAGGAACATCCTAATGGAAGCCAAATTATCTATTGAATCGATCAAGGCAGTAATACTCAATGACGAGGTTGTCCTCATAATAGAAAGAGATAAAACTCGAACAAATGCTAACAAAATAAGTACAGTCGGCTCTTGATAGCTTGGCGTCATCTAGGAGAATCTCCTTAAGTTGGATGATGATGGATGAATGCCAGTGAAAGCCTTACCCAAAACTAATGAGTTCTCAGACCTCTTCGAGCTGAAACGACTTGACTTGACCAAGGCCACTAAATTTCATCATGCCTAAACTGGAGGAAGCCTCACTAACTAAATCGTATGTATCAAAGTTTTTGGTTGACCAAGCATAAAAGAAATGGGCAGAAAAATGGCCCCCACCACAATCAGGATGTGAAGAATGAGAGATCTCCTTGAGTCCCTTATAGATACTTGCAATGATTGTCGTAGAGAGGCAATACCCTACACCTAATGCCATGAATGATGTGATGCTGAAAGTGTTAAGGCCTATGCAACTAGTATCTCTAACTGGTAAGATGAATGTGCATAAGCAACATGAGAGAAATGCGGCTAGAAAGGTATCGGTACGTTGGCCTTTAGCCACTCCCATCTCATCGAAAATGTGCTGACAATCACCCCACCAACGGGCTCCTACATCCATGATAGTAGACAATATTCCGGGATGAGGGGTCTAGTTTACAAACTTCCTAGAAACACAGTACTTGTTGGGGCCTCAAAACTAGAATGCAATCCATACTCTATGATTGGCTTACCTTTGCGACCTTGCATGAGTTTCTGATAAGCACTGAATAGATAAGTGCAACTCAGAGGAAGCTTATTTGTGAGTTCCCCTTAGATAGGAATAACTTCATCATAAAGATGCCCTGAAAGTGGTAGGCTGAGTAAGTCACGAATATCAAAGATAGATAAGGACACATCACCTTTGCAAGTATGCAAGGTGTTCATTTGGAGACACCAATACTCACACACTACTCGAATGAGGTTTGAGCACCGATCATAACAGAAGAGCGAAGCATACAAAGCATTAAACAGATGAAAGGTTATGAGTTTATCTTTGTAATGAACGAAGGTATCTTCTAACCACTCCTAATGAAGTGACTTGTAAGAAAACTCCCCATGCAATGGTAACCTAGCCCATGATTTGTGACCAGAGTCTATGTCATGACGTAACAGTTGGTAACATGGAGATTCTCTTTTACTTTAATGTGACTAGGCAGCAAAAACGTTTTGCCTGTCTTCAAATTCTCCTTAAACCGCCAAGAAAGGTTTGGAGGACCTCCAACGCAATCAGACTTGCACAAGGACGTTATAGAATTGCAAATTGGAAACTTTGTCTCTTCTCCATATATATCACTTTCACTTGGTTGGATGTGTAGATAACATTGACTGCTGGTGGTTTTGTCCATAAAAATAGCCATTTTGAATAGACCCTACAGCAATAGCAAACATAGGAAAAATTAAGTCGTAGGACTGGTCACTTGGGTAGTCATAGTAATTCAATAATCAAATTGGGACCCCAAAAAAAAAATCAATCTAGGGCATAAAGGCACTAGAGAACGAAAAAATAGAAAAAAAATTGACAGGAACAAATGCAAGCAATGGTTGTTCAACAAGCAGATTAACCTGTTGATGTACCCAAATGGTGATCCATTCAAAAGTTAACCCTTAAATCAAATTAGCCTCTGGAGAATTTTAACCTTTGGAAGTTGGCCTTAGGAAGATTCAAAGTAACCCGTTTATGCACCCAAAAGGATTAAACATTCAAAAGTTAGCTGATATTAAGTCAGAATTCACCTTGCGAAGAGTTTTCACCTTTAGAAGCTCGCCTTAGGAGAATTTAAAGTTAATCCGTTGATGTACCTAAAAGGGTTAAACATTCAAAGGTTAACTAATATTAAGTCAAAATTCACCTTGTGGAGAATTTCCACCTTTGGAAGTTCCCCTTAAGGGATTCAAAGTCAACCCACTGATGTACCCAAAAGGATTATACATTCAAAGGTTAATCGGTAATTAAATCAAATACACCTCTGGAGAATTTTCGTCATATGGAATTTACCTTAGAAGGATTCAAAGTTAACCTATTAATGTATCCAAAAGGGATAAATATTCAAAGGTTAACTAATATTAAGTCAAAATTCATCTTATGGAGAATTTTCACCTTTGAAAGTTCACCATAGGAGGATTCAAAGTTGGCCCATTGATGTACCCAAAAGGGTTAAACATTCAAAGGTTAACTAATATTAAGTCAAAATTCACCTTGTGGAGACTTTTTGCCTTCGAAAGTTCGCCTTAAGATGATTCAAAGTTAACCTGTTGATGTGCACAAAAAGACTATACATTCAAAGATTAATCGATAATTAAATCAAATTCGCCTCTAGAAGATTGTCTTAGGAGGATTCAAAGTTAACCCGATGATGCGCCCAAAAGGATTGAACATTCAAATGTTAAGTAATATTAAGTCAAAATTCACCTTATGGAGAATTTTCGCCTTTGGAAGTTCACTTTAGAAGGATTCAAAGTTAACCCGTTGACATACCCAAAAAGATTAAATATTCAAAGATTAATTGATATTAAGTCAAAATTCACCTTATGGAGAATTTTCGTCTTTAGAAGTTCACCTCAGGAGGATTTTAAGTTAACCCATTGATGTACCCAAAATTGTTAAACATCCAAAGGTTAATTGATAATTAAATCAAATTCACCTTTAGAGAATCTTTGCCTTTGGAAGTTCGCCTTAGGAGGATTCAAAGTCAACCCGTTGATATACCAAAAGGATTAGACATTCAAAAGTTACCTGATATTAAGTCAAAATTCACCCTGTGGAAAATTTTTGCCTTTGGAAGTTTGCCTTAGGAGGATTCAAAGTTAACCCGTTGATGTATCCAGAAGAGTTAGATATTCAAGGGTTAACTAATATTAAGTCAAAATTCACATGTGGAAAATTTTCACCTTTACAAAGTTTATCTTAGGATGATTCAAGGTTAATCCCATTGATATACTCAAAAGGGCTATACATTCAAACGTTAACCAGAACAATTGTTGCAGATTTCAACAGGAAGCAAAGAACTTGTAGTATTGCATAAATTTATAAAACGACATTCATACAAATAAAAAAAAGGTAGGTTGAGGCGAACAAGCGAGAAGGATGCAAATTTTTGTTCAGGCCTACATTATCTAAGCCCAAGAAAAGGGAAAGAAAGGGCATAATCGATTTCATGATATGAAATTTGAGATCAAGAAAATTACATTGCATGAAGGCGTTGATCAAGCATCATGGCATAAGCAATAGAAATATAAAAGAAAAAGTAAAGGCGAAAAGGAAGTGAATGAAAAAAAAAGGAACAAAAAGAAGAAGGCAGAAGAAAGCACCGCAGGGAGGGAGAATAAAAACTACTTACAAGTGTTGCTCCGTCAGACTGTTGATGATGAAGTGCTCCTACTACTCACAACTGAATTGCAACAGCTGACGAATTTCACTACTGCAGACAATAAAGTGTTTGCTCACAACTGAATCGTAGTTGCCCATGAATTTTAGTGCTGCAGAGAACCACTGCAGAGAGAGAAATAGGAGAGAGAAAAGTGGGAGAGAGAGATAGGGCTTTAGTCTTGCAAAAAAATATATACAGGATGTATTCTTTAAATTAAGGAAAGAGGCATTACCTTTGTTAATAAATTTTCATATTTTGGGCAAGAGAAATCAATATTCTGAAGATTGCATTCTACAAAATTGCACCAAATATGATGCAGGGCCTACTCATAATTTAAAAAAAAAAATCGAGACATCATGCACGCGTACACAACAAGGTTGTATACATAACTCAGTCTTGAGGGGATATTTGTATAATGTAAATTTCTACGTACGAAACAAGACCCGCTACGTAAAAAGAAATAAATACTTTTATTTCAGCTAATTACAGCATGCCACGCGTTAAATTAATTATGGCAGTTTGTTAAATTAAATATCTAATGGAAATTTATTACGATGAATCAAAAAATGCCACGTGACATCAATGATGCAGAAAATAAATAATTATTTCTTTTAATAGGGATAAAGAGGGAAGCCTAACTTCGATTTTTCTATAAAAAGGGAGCCATCCCCCTCATTCAGGGGTCGGCATTTTAGAAGAACTAATAAGAGCTCAAGAATTTTTCTTTCACAGAAGACAACAAGTACTCTAAATACGTGTTGTCCATCTGCGGAGATCAAACTCATATCTCGATTCAAAGTAAGCCTCTTAGGCCATCTCTCAAAATCAAATTCATTCAAGACTATTCAAAGAGATTGAGTCAGAGAATTTATTATGCTTGTTCTTGAAATAATTATACAGGGATTGTACCTATTCTTTGATATAAATACAAAAATTTAGTTTGCTATTCAATTTCCTAACTAATTTATTTTAGACTCGAAATTTATGTTTACACCCTGACCAAACAAAGTGAAAATGCCAGATTATTTGAAAGACATTGTGCTCTTGCACAGTGCATGAAGGAAGTCTAGATAGACCCATAAAAGGTAATAGTTGATATATACATAATTCTTATTCCCACATATGTCATTGGATTTCAAAGCATGATCCCTCCCCCAACTGAGAGGCTAATTATGAGATTAGATAAGTACACTTTTGCTATAAAGTGTTACATATGAAGCTGAAAGAATTAGAAATTTTATGAGGAAGTCTAGCCTTATGAGAAGCTATCCAATACAAGATCATCTTGAGTCAATTATAATAAAGTCGCACTATGATGCATAACTAATATCAGCAGGGAATCTACTCTATAATCCAATCATATGACAAGGGTACAAAGTACAGCTTCATAACTCATGCTAGTACTCTCGAATCGAGATCGCATAGGTGATTTCAAAATTTCTTAAAAGCGACAATTCTAAGGCAAGTTTGACCAATATGACAAAAACAATCGCAGGTGTGCGGTAAGATTCCAGCATGGTACAAGTATGTCAAGGGTTACAAACCCAAAGATATAATGATAATAGCAAAATTCAAAAACAGAGATGATTGCATACATAAAAACTCAATATTATTGTCAGTCTTTCCGAATAACCCAGGCAAAGCAAGAAGAGCAAAGCATATTCGAAGAGATGGAAACCAATAAAAGTCACCATGAATGTTAAAGGATAATAAGCTTCCAAGCGATATGGTGCAGTCAAATACCGACACTAAGGAATCTTACAGAAGTTAAGCCCAACAGTCATATATGGGGTCAAAAAACTAAAAATTTGATAAGTGGATTTAGAGATAGGCTAAATGGAAGAAATATGAATGAAAGAGAGGAGGATAACATGATTATGAAGTATTTACATGGACTTTATATGCTACAATATGTGGAGTTAGGATTGCAGTTTAGGCTGCGAATCATGGCACACAACCTTCTATCCAACAAGGGACAGAAAAGGATCAAGATGCTGAAATAGACCTTTGGCCCTATAATGAGGGGGACGATCTAGCATAACATATAGATACTAATTTGGAATAGGATTTAATATCCTTAAGTATTATTATGGGGCTTTCATGAACTAAACTAAAGGGTATATTTCTTTTAGGTCATTAAAGACAAACTTGCAAGGTTATGCATTTTATAACAATATATACTGCCTGGGAGATAGCTGTAATGGCAAAAATACATGTCAAAGAAAATAGTGGCGTAATTATATGTGGTTTGCAAGGAGTAAGCTAAACAAAAACTCAGCCTTCCATGCTTGATTTTATGTGGATCATAAAAGAGGCCTTTGGAATTAAGTTAAAACTCATGTTGTTTAAATATACAAGGGCAAATGGTATCATGTCACTCTACAAATGACATCTTAGAGTGTTTTGAAGGATTGATGGCATAGGGCTTTGACTTTTGGGTCCACTTTGATTCAAGATATAGCTAGAACAGACAAAAGTCATGCAATGAAACATGTGAGCAACATAGTTCAGCATAGATTCATGCGTTCATCACAAAAGACAATGAATTAGGTCCTCCTCTCATCAAGTGCATGAAATAATAGAAGTTAATACCAAAACCAACCAAGTAGGTTTTGCCTCATAATTGGATACGTACACGTGCATATGAATAAATAGTGTTGAATGGATAAAGGTTACATACAGATATAAAAGATGATCGTTTGAATTTCAAGAGTGGACCAAGAAATTTTAAAGGATTTCCTCACATGGAGGAATAAAGCAACCTGGTATTAAAAGAAAATTATGTTTACGATTCATAGGACTAGACAAAATATTCAAAACACCAGAACCTTATAGTATATCAATTAACATTGCCCCATAGTTGCGCCATAGCCCAAAAAAAAAAAAAAAAGGTCACGTATTACTCATGTCATATGTATGAGCCAACTAGGGAAGTTATATAATTGAATTCATTTGAGCATATTATGGAATCTTGAGTACCACAAAGGAAAAACAAAATTACAAAGCTATAACTTTCATAGTAGTTCGTAAGTAAATTAATTCTCAAGTTTCAATGACGGAACTTTCTTTAAAAGGGGAGGACGTAACACCCACTAATTTCCTTAGACTTTATTACATCAATCGTAGTCAATCATGTGTTTTTTTGATTTTGATAAAGTAGTGAACCTATGGTCAATTCTACATAGCAAAATACATTATTATTAAAAATGCACGCTTAGATCAAGTAATTGGAACAATCCTATGTGATAAAAAAAAATATTGAGCATATATCGAGACATATGCACATAACCCAGCCTTCGACTTAATCTAATTGCTTAGTGACTTGGCTCAAAATGATGTAGAAGATCAAAGCTTGAAAATTGTATGGGGAGGATTTAGCACAAGTGTATGGCTACAATTTTTGCACATGTGAAAATAAATAACAATAGAAAAATAAAATTTTCAATTAATGGATAATGTTTGTTGACTTTTGTTAGAATAACACAAAATAAAATTAAAAATAATGGAAATAAATATAAATATTCAAAAAGGGCAAGGAAAGCTCATTTCGATTAGCTTGTAAATGGAATTAGGGGGAAAGGGGCTCACTCAATCACTACCGAAAATCATCAAATTTTCAATTGTAAATTTAGTGGGAAATATATAAAATTCAATGAAACATGACAATTTTCCACTGTTTTCCCACTATAGAAACCCGTGGGAAAAAGTGAGGCAGAAAAAAGCCCTTTCCCATTGTTGGACATGAAGCGGGAAGTTTTTCTACTATTTACCCACTATACCCTCCCACCAAATTTTCCCATATGGTATAGTTTAGCGAGAAATTTCCCACTACTATTTGATCACAAATTTGTGCAAAAAAACTTATATACATGTACCTGCTAATGTAATACTTAGCAGTACATTACATATATACCTGTGAGATAAAAACATATGCCATACAAATATCACTGGTACTTTAATCGCATTTGAATGTACAAACCAACTAGTTGATGATTGTACCAAACTTGCTTACACAACAAAAAAATAGGCCAAAGTAGCAAAATAGCCATCCGAGTAACAAAAATCTAAGTATGAAGGGCATGCACATGATTATTACTAATATATATAAGCATTGATCTAAGCACCAAAATAAGTTTTAGAGGTGCACAAATTTTCCATCACAAAATGCAAGTGATACACAAATGTCATTCACCTGCACCATCATCATTATCATTCTCATCTTCCCCACCATCTGCATTCTCACTCAATGAACTGACACTAGTTTTGGGGGGGGGGGATTAGGAAGGACGACCTTCATAAGAAAGTGTCATTCAAACATTTGTGCTTGCATATCTTGAGTTGCCTTAGAAAATTTATCAACTTTTTTTTTTTTAATTGTTTCTTGCTTTTAGCTTGCTCCAATGTTAGTTTTGCTTACAAATCATCCGAAACCTTCTTTTGGCTATCAAACTCAATCTTTGGCCTTTTTTTTTTCGGGCTACTAAAGTAACAACTATGATTATATAAGCCTTGCAATGGTCTTGGTTGGAAGGTTAGCCTTGAGAGTTTGTATAAATAATTCCTTCCGGTGCAAACCTGCAAAGATGATCACGCTTTGTCAAACCATTTGCATCAATCCAAATTATCATTTGCTCATCCTAAGAAGGGTCGCTTGGGGTCGGAGGGTTAGAACCATCAACTACGACTTGAGTTAATTGAGTAGCTTGATTCTTGGAAAGCTTTTGCACGTACTTCTTCAAAAAGGGTGTTTGATATACATATTAATTTTTGAGAACATATAATTTATAGAGCTTAAAGATAAAGATATGAAGCAACTTACATAAGTGGTTTTTTTATAAGTTGCCCATCCATTTGCTATCTTTGGTTTGATGTATGCAAAGAGACAACTTGCTCATAGAAGGAGTGTCACCATCATCAATACTTTAAAACTCATGATGAACTCTAATTAGATAATATTACTAATTTTCAACACATAAATGAGAGGGAAAAAAAAAAAAGTGGCAGCAAAAGGAGTAAAATAAAGAGGAGATAAAAACAAACTGCTCATAGGTAGACACACTCATAGAAAACATAGTCAATACTACTTTGTAATTCAACCAACCAACCAATAGAACACAGCATATGCCGCTTTTCTCCCTTGCTCGAAAAAATGAGTAATCCAAGGGAGGCACAGTCATAGCAAATATAGTCAATGCTATTTTGTAATTCAACCAGCCAACCAACACAAATGCCACTTTTCTCACTTGCTCAAAATAATAAGCAAACCAAGGGAGACATAGTCATAGCAAACATAGTCAATGATACTTCGTAATTCAACTAACCAACCAACACAATATGGCGTATGTCACATTCTCACTTGCTCAAAATAATGAGGCAAACCAACCAACTAACCAACCAACCGACTAGTAATAACAAGAGAAAGATTGTTACCATTTTCTTCTTATGCAAATTAATAAGGATGGATCCACCAGTATGAATAGAAGAACCAACACCCGTTGTTAAGGCGCGGTTAATTTTTGCAGCGTCACTTTTTTTTCTTGAAAACATATGAATTACAATATGTTCATAGCTCCGGCCAAATACCTTCATCAAACCATTGTGGACACTTATTAGGTTTCTTTTGAACTTGTTTAAATGTGTCTTTTAGTGTGTCACTACCATAAAACTTAAAGCGTTGTCTTATCTCCACCTAATGATGCTCATCCCACCAAAACTATTTCTGTAAAATATTAGATAATATTATTTGGATGTGTAAAACTATGACATGAGCTATCAAGTTTAAACTATAAATTAGAGATGAAAAAAGTGTAAATAAAGTTTTTAGTTACTTGCCTTGAGTTCATTGAACCACATATCACAAAATGATTGAAAAATCTTACCCCATGAAGGATAGGCAACATCAAATTTTTCTTATAAGTTTCAGTGATTTTTTGAACTACTTTTCCATGAAACTATGGACAAAACAATCTACAAAAGCACACTTATCATGAGTAATATATTCATGATATCGAAATTTGCTTAAAATAACTTCAAGAAATAGAGTAATGTTAACCTTCACCATCCGGCTAAATCTAAGTTTTGCTGGAGAATCAAGATTTTGGAAATTTTCCAATTGTGTGGCTAAAGACATGCTATGGGAGGGAAACACATCATGTTGTCGTGATCCATTAGAACTAGAAACTGGAGTTTGGATCGTTAGGGATGAAAAAGAATTTGCATGTGAATCAGACGGGAAAGAAGTATGGTAAGGAATTGGCGATGGGCTAGGGTTGGGGCTTGGGTTAGGACTTTTACCAAAGTATTTGAAAGGGGTTGGTCTAGATTTCACTATACGAATAAGTCTACAGCCTCCTGTAGCTAGACCTTTGCCAGAATTGGTCCCTGACATCATAACTTTCAAAATACATGCAAGTGCCTTCACATATAACATGATAAGCATAACAATTTTCATAATGGATAAATTAAACCATAACTAATACAAAATGTATAAAATAAACATCACTGTCATAGGTGTTTAAGTACAAAATAAGAATATAACAATCCAAGTTAACATCACAAATTGCACAAACTTAAGATCAAATTTCACAAAACACTACTTCTTGTTTGAATTATAATCATCATCTTCGTTCTCACTATCATCTAGACACATGTCACCCATTGCTAATTCCACATCTTCACCACTAATGAAATCCCCAAATTCCTCCTCCTCTCTTGCTTTGTTCACATCAAGTACATTGATATCGACATCTTCATAGTATCTAACATTATATTGTGATTTTTGAATGAAAATATCATGCTCTACTATAACATTCACATCAAACATATTATCCTCTTGATATGCAACTGGTAACATCTGTTTGTTATCCACTCTAGATCTTGATTTAGTTTTGATGACAACCCACCACGGTAATTTGTACCTTATTTTTTGTGGATAAGGCATGTAATACACTTCGGTTGCAACATCAACTAACATGAAAGGATCATATTTTCTATATTGTTTATCATGATGGATCTCAACTATTCCATAATGTCTCTGCACTCTCAAGCCACGATTTAGAGTTGGATAAACCACACACAGTTGAACAATACACATTTCTTTAGAGGTTCTCTTGGATATTCTACTTCAATCACCTCTTTAAGAACACCATAATATTCATTTTCAAAGTTCCCTTCTCTAATCCCTGACACAAACCACACAATTCATTGTGATTCTCCCTTGACTCCATTAATGAGTATGAAATTTATATCCATTAACAAAAGAAATATGATAAGTGGCCCCAACTCATTTAGGGCCCATTGATATTCGGCACAAGGATAGAACTTCACATGTCCTATTTGAAGCTCTTTAACCTATACCGAAAAGAAAAAATTGCAAAATTAATATATGCAAATAATTCATGTCAAAGGAGTGCTTTTTATATGAATTATTATTATCATGTATTATATGAGAAACTTACATTATCCCTAAACCATGAATAAATGCATTTGCAATCATCCCATCTATAACCTCATTAGATAGAAATGAGCTTGTATATCCTTGTTTTTATTGTTTAAATAACCTGCATTTTTAATTATTTGATTAAAATGCAAGGGAAAGTATCTAAAACTATAAGTAAATAGTTATCCTAGTAGACTTTGGTAACAGATGTCACTTAGTTTATATAAGGTTCAAACCCCATGCAATTTAATAGTATGGGCAAGTGAGCAGCCCTATATTCTTGCTCATTTAAGTACCGCTTTCTAGGCTTCCCTGTCGAGTAGCCTTGTAGTTCAAACATGGATAATGTTGGTTGAAATGCTTCATCATGGAGTTCATATTCATTTCGTCTTCATTTGGTTCTGATAGACGGTACATGGGACTCAAAATAATATGAACAAAAGTAAGTAGTCTCCATGTATAAATATGCCTCACATATGGAACCTTCAACATGAGACTTATTTTTCACCATTTACTTAAGCTTTCCAAGAATTTGGTAATAAAATATGTTATTAAAGTGTAACAAAAGTATATAATTCCACAAGTGTAAGACATAATGTCTAATTATCTCTTGAAAGGATACATTCACCAATACTAAACAGGACCTCTAATTAATGCCTCTTTTTGAAAATGAATGGGCAAATCCTCTATTACATTAAAAAGCCTAGAGGAAATACATGTTCCAATTCACAGAGGATCACAGGAATATTTTGCTCCATTTCTAGTAACTTCTCCTCCCGCAAAACAGTTGAGCATAAATTTTTAAAAAATTGGCTCCATTTAGTGAGATGCTTCCATACATACTCGGGTAATGCACTGCAGCCATTTAGAAGTAAATACTCCATAAACACATGACAATAATGACTTTTCATCCTCGATATTGTAGCATTGCTCATATCAACACAATTGGCTATATGACAAGCATACCCACCTGGCATTTTCAACTCTTTTATCCATTTGCACAAAGCTCTTTTTTGCTCTTGTGTAAAGGAAAAGTTCACCTTTGCTTTAACAACCCTACCATTAGGCCGATACGAAGCTCTAACTCTAGGCGCTTACAATGCTCTAATAAGTGCATTCTTGCCTTCACATATCTTTTGTTTTACCTTTAACATTCATGATAGTATTGAATATATTGTCGAAGACATTTTTCTCAATGTGCATTACATCAAGATTGTGCGCAATACATTGGTTTTCCAATATGACAACTACCAAAAGATACTCTTTTTGTCCAATTATGCTTCTCACCAAACCCCTCCACTACAAATTCAGCATTTCCAACTATAGTAGGTAACTGCGAAACATGTGCCCATATTTTTTCCCCTTTCAAGCATTTATGAGGTGTACTTTTATCTACTTTGGCCCTTCTAAATTCATCTACATTCCCTCTAAATGAATAGTGCATGGGCAAAAGACAACGGTGACAAACAAACCATGATGCTTTCCCTCCCTTCCCTAACCAAAAAGCCTTTGACTTATAGATACATATTGGACATGCCAATTTCCCATCAGTACTCCACCCAAACAACATAGCATATACAAGAAAGTTATTGATTATCCAAAGAAATGTAGCCTTCATTTTAAAATTTTGCTTCTTCGAAATGTTATATGCCAACACACCCCATAGAGTTTTCAATTCGTCAATCAAAGGTTGTAAATACACATCAATTTTACCTTTAGGGTTCTTAGACCCTGGAATTATATAACTTAAAAACATGTAAGGTGTTATCATACACATTTCTAGAGAAAGATTATATGGAGTGATGATGATAGGCCAACATGAGTAAGTCTTAGAACTTTGACTAAATGGAGTGAAACCATCTGCGCATAACCTCAATCTAACATTACGAGGCTCAGAAGCAAAATCATCATGTAATTGATCAAACTCTTTCGAGCTTCCCCATTAGATGGGTGACACATAACCCCTTCCTCTCTTCGATTAACATGATGCCACCTCATATATTCAGCAAAACTCTAAGAGGCATATATTTTTGAAGTATTGGAATGAGAGGGAAGTAGTGTATCCTTGCACAGGGGACTTTTTTACGGCACCTCTTGTTAGACTTGCTAGCTTTCCATCTAGGAGCATCACAAAACTTACACTTCTCCACAGATTCATCATCCTTAAAATATAGCATGCAACCAATAGGACAAGAATCTCTTTTTATGACACTCAGACCAAGTTTTTTCACTAACTTCTTAGCCTCGGAGAAATTAGAAAGAACAAAGTTGTTAGGTGGGCATGCCTCTTTCATGAATTGAGCTACTTCATCAAAACAACTTTGAGACATATTATAATCAGATTAAATGCTCATCATTCTAAGAGTAAGAGACAACTCAGTATGATTATTACAACAAGGCCACAAGGGTCGTTGAGCTACATTGAGCTTTTCATAAAATTGCTGGACGTTTTGATTTGGAGGCTCACACTTATCATCTTGACGTGCTCTTATAATGTCATCGACCATAGTTTGAAATCTATCGGCCACATTATAATCATTATGGCCTACCTGGATACTAAAACTATGATGCACATTCACCCCACCATTTGGTTCAACCTCTCCATGTGAAGTCCAATACCAATAAACATGCATAAAACCCCTCTTATAAAGATGAACTTTGACATCTTCTGACACTAGATACAATTTGTTCTCGCACTTAGAACAAGGACACCTATATTTACCCTCTCTCAAATAACTGGTTAGAGTTTCACAAAAGCATCAAACTCTTCTACCCCTCTAATGAACTCAAGAGTACATCCTCTACGAACCGAAATAAGCCTATTACCCATCCATCTACGATGTGCAGGGATTTTCATGTGCCGTATGATAAAATTAAATAGACAGACCATTCACATATCTCCAAGAAAAATAATGCTAATCATAATGACATTAATCATTTAGATATTAAATACTGCACTTCAATACAAGTAATAATCCACATGACATGCCAAAAGAAAAATATAACTATAATGCAATTGGTTTAATTTTTACAAAAGCCACAAAATGATTTTCGTTAACACATACACCTCAAATCAAATCTACTATATGACAGCCATAATATATAATTAAATGTCTAATCACAATCAAACATTCCATTATATTAACATTTTGTAACAACATTAAGCCTACTTACTCTCACTGTGTATGACTACCAAAATGTGATCGGTGGTAGTTATTGTCATAAATTGGTCAAGTAAAACGAGTGGAAGTTATGATTCAAAATAGTGGGAATTAAAATAAGGATACCATTTGCTAGTTAGAAAATTTTAAAATTAACCATTATCTATATCAAACCATCACTAATGGATCAGTAGCCCCAACAAGCTCAACCACTCAAGATAAAATCAACCTATATATATGATGCCTCATTTCAGTATATATGATATTGCTCAACAATTGAGAACTAGGGCTGAGAAAAAAAGCCGAGCACCCGGTTTTGGATCCGGACCCAGTTTAGACCCGTTGGGTCTATACCCGAACTCGGTTGAACGAGATCCAGGACTGGTTTCGAAATTCAGGAACTGGTTGCAACTGGATCTAGAGTGGTGTCCTAAAAAACTGGAATCGGAATCCGACCGGTTACCCGGTGCAATTATTTTTTAAAAAAAAATGTCTAAGTTACCCGGTTACCCGTTGACATCAGTTGTTGTTCTTTCGATGCCGCCATAGTTACCGGCCATACGTTGATATTACTAAATCTTTTTCTTAATGTATAATACTATGAGAAGATGGTAGTTTTTTATGATTGGATGAAATGAAATGCTATTTATTAGCTAACCAATTGGACTTTAATAGATGGTAATATCTAGCTGTCATTCTATCAAATTTGATTTTGAACGATCAATTAGCTAACTTTTTTGGTGTATTGGTTCTCTCACAAAGTCATAGCCACAAGCAAAAAATTTAACTGAAATGAAATAAAACAAAACAGTAAAAAAATTAGGAACTGGGTACCCGATTGCAGACCTGGTCCCAACCGGTTCTAGAATCGGTTCCAAAAATTCTAGACCCGGTTCCAACTAGGACCAGACCGGATCTAGATTTTTGGACCCGGTTCCAACTAGGACTGGGACCAATTCCATGAAAATGGATCGGGTATCCAGTTCTACTCAACCCTATTGAGAACAATGGTGTACACTTCATATAAGCATAACAAAATTATTTCTCTTAAAGATGGAGGAATTTCAACTAATCTCTTCAGTTCTTACTCCCTCAATTCAAAATCATATTTAAATAACATGTATCCCTAAATCATGATTAATTGAGCAAGCACTTCTTTAATATTATTGATGAAGAAACTTCTTCACCTCCTTTCAAATAAAAATCTCATTATTTAATTTCGTCAAGAAGCTTTGAAATACATTGTTCCTTTATACAGATTAATTGGATTGGAAACTATTTAATTAATGAAGACATGAAAAATAAATTAGAGTAATTGCTCACTAATTAAGTCTATACGATGCCATTATGTAAATTGATAGCTATTATATTAATGAAAATTCATTAAATTATATCGTAACTTAATAAATTTAATTTATTGAGATATGGTAAGAAGGAATCTGTTTTCAACATGTTTGACTGGTCATAGTTGGTGCAGATCTTACTGTTTGGATTATTTAGAATTATAAAGAGAAAGAAAACAATTGATAGTTAAACTACCAAAACTCAACACCCTAGCACTAAATTGTCTCTCGAGGAGCTTTTCAAAGTAGTTGTTAGTGAAACCTAAAGAGAGTTATTCACAAAGTATTCACAGGATGGAAGTGTGAAATGATTTGGCTTGACAAAAATCCACCCAAATACCAATTTTAGGTTTCAGTTTAGTGGTAATTTACGAATCCATAAGCCCATAAGAATGTTAGCTTCTAGACTAGATTCAATTTTGCCATTTCTTTTTGTATTGCAATTACATTTTATGTCTCAACCTTTAATTTTATATTTCATATAAACCAACCAAAAAAATAATTTCGCACATGTAAATGTTACAATTGCATGGTTTTTCCAAATGTTTACCTATATTTTGAATACCACTAATGGAAGTTAGGTAAATTACCAGTGTGATTATGTGAATATTTGAAACAGACATGCCATTCTATATAAAGCGTGCAAGATTATATTTGAACTCAGTGTATTGTTTATCATATGCTTTTCGTGCCTAACTCAAACAACAATTTTATTCATAGAACCACACATGTATATATGGTTACAATACAATTATCAAATGGGCAGCACTCAAAACTCTAGCAGGAAGGCACATCACATACATATATTCTAGTTGACACTTGTAAATCAATTCATCTCTTGTGTAATAACAACTCAACCCCTCCTAATTCATTGTATGTCTTTCCTTGGTGAATTAGATAAGAAAAAGAATCATACTATCAAGAAGAAAGAATAGAAAAGAACACAATCTAATGAGATCTTCACTAAAAATCACTTTTTTGTGCATTCAATACATATCAATGTAAACATCCCTTACCCTAAAGCAAGTGTGTATGAGCACATATCCGAAGAGAAATAAAAACAAGAAGAAGAAGATGCACCCACACATGCACGCATGTATATGCGTGTGTCTAAAGCTCGAGAAGGAAAAACATGAAAACTAGATAAGGAAAGAACTGTCAAGATATAAATAAATATCCCTTGTAACCTAAGATCAAAGATGGGGGGAGTGCATCTTCCCATGAAGGTTAAGAATACCATTGCTTGAGAATGCAATATGCATTACAAAAGGCCTAACTTTGTTCTCCGAGCAAGCAATTAAAAGCCAAACTACCGATCACAAGAACATCATCACCATCATCACAAGAACGTCAACATCCTTTACACCTTATGCCACTAAACAGCTTGTTGATAAAATCTCCAAGGCTAGATAATTCTTTCAAAATTGTGGTACACCATTATTACAAACACTTTTCAATCCCCCCCCCCCAAAGAGGTTCCGCTCAATAACCAATTACGCTACGTAGTTTCTCATTAGTCAAACAAAAATGAATATTTCAAAGGCATATATCACCTCAACACATCCTGATATTACTCGGGCGCATTTTCTAGTTCATTGAGAAAGAAGCAGAAAAACTTGATGCCAAGATCATTCATACAAAAAAGAAAGGAACACATTCATGGACCTACAGCAGGAGAAATGAAGCTTAAGCTAGTTCTTGCTTTAGACTGATTTCAAAATCCCTATGGAGTGTGTCATCCTCAAATCTAAACCTATCGATGAATTTACCTACCATTATCACAGTCTTAGTCATTACATCTATAGCTCATAAATCACTTGTGTAGGGCCTTAACTTTTGAGTTACATTGCCTCTTTAATTATTGCTTATAATTCACTTGTGTATGGCCTTGGCTTTTGAATTATTGCTTTCTTCTGCATTGTTTCAACTTTATCTTATAGTTTGTACGAAAACCCAATCGTTCCCCACATATAGCTGTACATAGATCTTTGTTATTGACTTCTTTTTGCTATATATATTGCAATCTCAACAGGAGAAGCCATACACCATTCAGAACATTTATTTGAAATAGCTGAAGAGCATAAATTAAAGGTGATGAAATTAAACCATGAATACTTCTCGAGGGGTGGATTGTAAAAAATATATATATAAAAAGCCAACAGTAAGTACCAAAGATCATCAGTCGATAGAAACTCAGAACCAACAATGCAAAAAGTGAACTAGTGAAAAAGATGAAAGAGAAGAATGACCTTATTGCCGAGGTTGACTATGACATAAAAATCACCAACCTTTACCCTTGGACCAAGACAACCTTAACAAAGCCTACGGGATTTGAGATACCAATCTAGCCAAAAGCACAAGTATAAATCACATGCAACAATCAGAAAGAAAGACCATTTTTGCTTACGTAGAAATGAACAGAAGGAGAGAAAACATAGAAGAAGCCAAACCGTAAACTGCAGCTGCAAATGTGACAATGACAAAGAAAGAAAGAGCTTGCGGAATAAAAACAAATTAAAGTGTGATGCCAAATGTGAAGCTAAAACCTAAGGTAATGAGAACATATGAAAAAAAAAAGCTTGATTAGGCTCAAATGGGTTCATTTGATCTCCGTTGTTAGTGCTAATAATACATAATACTGTTGATCCTTCGTCATTTTTTTTCGGTCTCCTAAGAACAAGGGAAATTGAGTGGAGAAAAGTGGAGGAGAGTTTTTATTGTAGGATTTTGGAAGTTCTTTACCTTTTTTTTTTGGGGGGGGCTACTTAGGATTTTGGAAGATTAACATAATCAGGGAAGGTTTCTTCCATAATCACTCGATTAAATAATTTGGCAAAGACAAGTTACTAGAAAAAAAGGAAAATGAAAGGTAAGAGTAGGCCATTTTCGCTTACATGCATAGCAGCTTCTCCTTTCTGCGCAGATGCAACAAGTGGTGATGTTGATGATGGATTGATGACTGCTTCCTTCAATCCTTCCTAACTGATTTCATCAATTGAAAGAGAATGCTGCACGTCGTCGACCAGAAGGCGGAGGACAGAAGAGCACGTTGGGGACTTGTAGCAGTGACTGCCAGCGAACGTGGGCAAGCGTCAGCAGTTGTGATACTAGCAACAGATCAGAGACTAGACCACCACGCACGAGCAAACAAATCATGATATCAAGCTTTGCGGCCACCACCACGATGCCGGCGACCTGTGAAGGTAGTGACAGGCGGCGACTTTTAGCGAGCCGCGGCGGCGCAGACTTGCAAGTGATGGTGTGTGGGTTACGGTTTATGGGTGGGATTCGAGAACTAAACACAAGTCAAGGTAGGGATTTTAGTGGGATTGGGGGTTGTTAAGAGGGTTAGTCGATTTTTTTTAAATTTTTCTTCTTCAGATTTTTTTGGACGGGGGGACCTGGTTGGGGGATTAGGCAAATATTTGGGTTAAGTTGGATTTTTGGGAAATGGGGGGAAATTGATATTGAAAATTAGTAGTGTGAATTTAAAAAATTCTAATTCAGTGGGAAACTAGTGGGAAATAATTTTTTTGAAAATTAAAAAAAATTGAATATTTTAATATGGTAATTTAGTGGAGAATTTGCTACTGTAATTATGTCAATAGGAAAACAGTAGGAATTTTTAAGTGGGAAAACAATGGAAAATTTTCCATTGTAATTTTTTAAGTGGGAAATTACGGTGGGAATGTTGATATTTTTGTTAGTGAATTTAATTGCAAAGCCCCACTATCTCCTCTTCCATCTCTTTAAAAAAAGGAAAAAACACAAGTAGATCCCTACTTGTCTCCTTCATCATCTCCACCACCTATACATCGCCACTCACCCAGCCACCGAGATCTAATGAACCTATCGTTTGGTCGCCGCACTACCATTGCCTCTTATGTTAATCAACTCGTTATGAGCGCTTGTTTTGAAGGTATAAATGCTATCCCTTCTCTCGCTAGATTCAAATTTCCCATACCTTTTTTGACTACTAATATGAGTTTATGTTGGCAAAGTGTTGATATTAGTTATGTAATTAATTGAGCTTATTACAGGAATTTCTATTGAGATTATAGTTGATTTACAGCTAACTGAGTGTGGGTGAGATATTGTGCAAAAATGAAGGAATAGATGGATACTATATTGCTGTAATAGAGAAATGAGCTAAATAATTTGGGCTAGTTAATTGTTGTCATAAGAAATTTTGAGCTATTTTGTTTAGCCAAAACAATGGCTTTAGTCCAACTATTGATATTATTAGTTATTATGCATATGAGGAGTGCAGAGAAGTGGAAGGTAAGATGGACTTACAAAAAGTATTGTAGGTCATTTGATATTGTGGAAAATTTTGAGTCCCCTTGCTCAGACAAATCGAGAGACTAGTAGTGCTTCTTTGGCATTAGTAATTATTTTGTTGACAGTGCAAATATGAACTAAATTCTATGCCAGTGAGTATGGTAAGAAGTTTTTTTTTTAGGCAGGTTTATGGATTAGATGAGTTACAGTCATAAGCTCAAACAAATATAGAGGTAGATATACTTAGTTAAAGAGGAATCTCGTTAAACTATTTAAAACAAGAGCAAGGAGATCAATTGAACAAGTCAAGGTTTCTATTTATAGGAGTTGCCACGAAATTGTGGGTTCAAAAGCATACTTATGTCACAACGAGGAGTAATGAATCAAAGTGAAGGCATAGTATTCCTATGAAGAACTAGTTTAATTGTTTAGTGACACAAAAGGGAAGATAAAGTTTAGAGGAAGGGATGCTTGGGTTGGTGAGCTACCAAAATCAAAGGCACAACTTGAAATTTTAAAGTTAAAGATATTTGATTAATACTACAGTGAGACTTATAGGATTTCACTAAATATAGAAATTGAATAAAAACTTCCAAAAACAGAAAGAGGTTTCTCTGCAGACGCCTGGGCAACATTGCCTGCTAGCAGTACATTTCATTGTGACCGTTCAATGCCGAGGGCTAAGTGGTTTAGCAGAAACCAAGGGGTAGGATGGAGATCTCAAAATTTGCAAATTTTGTGATTCACTATACATGGGTCCTTGGTTTGGCTAACAAAAGAATCACTTACTTTAATGGACTGTTAAGTTTATTTCATACCTATGATTTATCATAATCGATTTAAAAGTATGCGCACACCCGCCAATCTATTGATCCTAAATTTATTATGCAAGGATAACGTACCAGGCTTTTGACTCGTCTTTCTATTGGTTTATTCTTTTTTTAAAAAAAAAGTTGGATGTGAGGCGCGAAGTTGAAAGATAGAAGAAACAAAAAGGCTAATCAAGAGCAGCGATCCGTGGCATGGCTGTCGATCTTGACTTCGTGTCTGGTGGTCTTTCCTTGGTCAATCTGCTCATGGCCTTTTCAAACTGATCCTCATCATTTAATGGATTCTACTTGTATTTAATCGAAGAACTATAGTTCTCCTACCTTTGCTCCCAAAGTTATCGATATTGAATGGAAAGAAAACTTTTAAATTTATTGTTGCATGTTCCCTGCACCCTCTTAATTACTTTAACGTCATTAATAATATTTTTTGATTACAGAGTTCTCTTTGCACCAAGAGAATTGGTAGGTTGTTAATTAACTATTACATGATGTTTTTTGCATAAATGAGCAATGAACATTCCTATTTTTTTGAAATAATCTATACTCACCTTCTTTCAAGTAGTTTGCCTTGTTTTTATTTTGAAAACGACAATGATGTTTTCCCCGATTTATAAGCTTTCCACTGCTTTTGAATATTTAGTCAATTATTAAACGCCTAATTACATGATTATGAATTGGGGGCGTTACAAGTTTATTAGCTCAATTTTGTGTAAATATTTCTTTAACTGGGATGCTTCATTTTGGATGAAAGAGCAATGATATGAAAACTTAAGAAGTCTATTTTGTGTAAAGCTAGGGAAAGCTAATACGACACGATTGCTAATCCAAAATCGAATGAAGTAAAATGGGTCTTGGGTGTAAATATTCAACCCGTTTAATTAAATGGATTGACACGTTCAACCTGTTTAATTAAATGGATTAGGTTCAGGTCGAGATTCTCGACACGCAAAAGTACCTATTTAACCCGTTTAATTACATATGTAAACAAGTTAACTCATTTTTTCATTTTGTTATTTCTCCGTTTATCTTTTTATTAGATAATTAAGAGTACAAAAAATTAAAAAATGTAAATTCGCTAAATCCGAGGAGTTTTTGAGAGTAATTGTTTCATGTGATATGTAAACTTAATTTTTATCATAATTAAGTATTAGTTGAAAGTGTTAAATTGGAAAATAGGTAATTAGATAACTGAACTTGATCTATTTATCTTAAAAGGTTAAGGGGGTTAGCCCATTTAAAAAATAAATGGGTACAGGTCAAGGTCTTTCAACCCGTTTAATAAACAGGTTAAGTTCATGTTGACAAATTCTCAACCCGTGTAAGTTCGACCCGAACCCGAACTCGACCCGACCTAACCTGATGTTCACATGCTGCAAGTCTCAGAACCGAAATAGACCACTTCAATATCTTGCAGCTGGTTCTCACTCCTAATGAAGACTTTTATGTGATTCAAGTTGGAGAACAAAATAGACATCTTAAGGTATTGTATGATTTTTGAGCCATCCATTTTGAGCGATTGAGCAGAAAGTTAAAGACTTTTGGGGTTGGATATCAGCCCAACAACTCATGAGTGTAACAAGCTACACTTTGGAGGGTTGCATCATGAGTTCCATTAAAGCGTAGAAAATGATCAAATGCCATCATCAAAGTTTAAAATGTCCTCTTTCCAATAAATCAAGTTTCACTTGAATTGGAAATCATTTGATTCTTTAACGTTGAGCTCAATATGAGGGGGTCAAAGCTAGCAGTTCATCGCTACACAAGCCAATTTCACGTAGCATTTTTCTTAGCCCTCTAGAGCACATGGGAACAATAAAATCGTGTTGGACTTCATTCAAAAAGAGATATTTCCGGTAAATCAATTCTTAATATTTTGAACTTCATTTGACCCTTCAAATCAACTCCCAAATTCAATGCAGTAGAAAATGCACAATTCTAGCGCATAGAGTTTTCAAATCAATTCTTAATATTTTGAACTTCATTTGATGGAGTTTAAAGCTTGAAAGGGTGTCAAAAATATTTTCAAACCAACTCCCAAAAGCTGAGATGAAGAACCACAAGAGCTCCGTTTAACCAGCCAAACAAGGGTGGAAAATGCAGTATCCAATAAAAAACGCCAGCATCACTGCAACTTGCATTTTTATCTCATTTGGGCGTTGTTTCTTGCATCTTCAGATTACTAAAGAAGGTGTTGGTATATTTTGAATTTGACTCATGTCTAGATGACACCTAAGTTGATTTGACTCACAAGTACACTAAGTGTCAAGTGATTGCTGCATCTTTTGTCTTCTAACTCGTACTTAAGGAGATACATGTATTTCACTATTTTGGCATGTTTCTAGCTATTGAGAGAGCTATAAAGGCTTATAAATATTCACCCATTAGATGTATTACTTAGCTTTGATGAATGAGAATGTTGGTTGAGTTTTATCTCACAAAAACTTAGACACTTCTTCATGCTTAGCTGTAGCCTAGGCTCGGTTGAGGGCATGGTTGTTTCTTATCAATTGAGATTGCTTGAGGACTCTAAGATTGCCAAGGTCATGCGTTTTATCCTTAGTAATCTTACTCATTATTTCTTATCCTTATTCTTGGCTCAATTGGAGTGGTGTTCAAATATAACTCAAATATCTTCTTTAAGGTGATGTGTCTTATCCACTGGGGAGTACTAGAGGAGCCCTAACCATTTCAAAGTCAAGTATTCTAATATTTGTTTGGTTTAGCTTATCCATTCATTTTATCTTGCTAGTTTATTTTGGTTTGGCTCTTAATTTAAGTTACCGCTTTGGGATTCTTTTCTCTGCTTGCTTTGCTGATATTCAAAGCTCATTTCTCTCCTTTCATTTTCTCTTGGTGTCCCTTGGCTGAATTATATATCACACTATAAATAAGGCCTTCATGCTCTTGACCATTCCTTATGAAGATTCACGACAAGCAACAAATCATACAAGATTGTGAGAGTTTGAGCGCCTGTGAGAGGGCGTGGTAGAACACTACAAGAACCCAGTCCATTGGGGACCGAAATTTAGAGACCCAAAAAAAAAAAATTGGTCTCCAATTTTAATTAGAGACCAAAATTGGAGACCAAAAATGTTGGTATCTAATGGAGACCGTTGTTAGAGACCAAAGCCCATTGCAGACTCTAAGCAAGACTGGCGTGGAGATTGGATGTATTGGACTCAAATTAAGACCATAATCAGAGATCAATTTTCGCAGCCCATTTCAAATTGAGATCAAATTTTTTCGATGTCAACATCCCCTCTTTTTTCCTTCAGTTTATCAGGAAAACTCTTTTGCAATTCTTCATTCTTTCAATTCAGCCCCTTCTTGAGAGAGAGAGAGAGAGAGAGAGAGAGAGGATCAAGCGAAACTAGGGTTCATTCATCTCAGACCCAAGAAGAACTACGCATTTCTTCAATCAATCTGCAGTTTCTGGCAAATTTCCTCTGCTAATTTGCGTTGTCCGTTGCCAATTTCACCCCCTAAAATGGTGTTTGTGTTTGTCATGATGTCGTATACTTCTCAGCCTAACGTCCGTTTTTTGCTGGCTCTACGTGTAAGTATTCAGCAATGAGTACGAATTTTCAATTCCCATTGTCTTGCAGGTCCATATTGCTATGTACTTTGCGGCCATCCCTTATTCCTCCTGGATAAGTAGATGTGCTCGTCTCTTAGTCTTTTGCCTTGTCTAATTAGGATTTAGGGTTAGGGTTTTGCCTTCTTATATCTCTTGAATCACAGTCAATTTAAACTTTTACTTGAATTCACGACTCCATCATTGCTAGCAATGTAACGCAATACTGATGATCATGAAAACCCCTAGAATTTTTTCCTCCTGATGAACCCTAAGAAATATTTTGCACCGTCGTTTGGGAGAGGATTTGATGAGGTGGGCACTTGTAGTTGTCACTCAGTCATCATAATGACAAATGTGAGCTCTCTGAGGAGCAAATTATATAATGCAATGACAAGAATGAATCACAATGTTGCAATCAGCTTTAGACATAAACTTTTTGTTAGCAATGAATGGAAAGGCTTCTGTAAGCTACATCATATTATCGTAATGATTTTTCGCTGCCAAAATCCTTTTCATACAAGCAAGGATAAATAATGAATAATCTAGCTTCATAAACCCCAAGAAATATTTTGGACCGTCGTTTGGGAGAGCATTTGATTAGGTGGGCACATGTAGTTGTCACTCGGTCATTTCTCATACTATAACACCTTTTTGCAAGCTCGTGAAACACAATGTGCTTGTGAACATTTTTTTTTAAAAAAAAAGCGAAAAAATGCTAAGGAGATTGTCTGGCACTAATCATGGTGAGAAAATGATGGAGGTGAGAAAATGATGGAGGTGCTAGAATCATACCCTAAAAAAGACTTATAAAACTGGCTCTACTTGCAACTTGACAATTATTCGACCTCTTTCCTGTGGCTATACAGATGTAGAATGGGGGAAATTCCCTCTATTAATCGTCGTCATTATTGTCGTCATTTATTAGAGAGAATTAACTACAGGTAACCTTATCCTTATAAATAATTTTATTAGGAGAGAGATGAATTCCTATGGACTCTCGCTCATATGTAGACCTTTTCTTTTAAAAAAGGGAGGGCCATTTTTTACTAAATTCTAATACAATAGTTAAAGGGCCCAAAAAACATATTAATTCTAAATTAATTAATACACTTTGATGTTTTATATATATATATATATATATATATATATATATATATATATATATATATATATATATATTATGGAAAAAAATATGGTAACAAATTGCATGACAAACAAATTGTAGGACAAAAATTGTGCCTTATCTATGATGAATTAAAATGACATAAAGTAAGGCATAAATTGGATATTAGTAAGTTGGTCAAAATTTTGAAAATTATTTGTGTTGGGGGCCCTTGATGGATATGTGTTTCTAATTGTACTAACTACTCTGGAGAAAATAGTTAATGTTAACTAATTGGTCTCATAGACTTGAGAGGGAGGTTACAAAGCTATATTAGGAATTTGCTAGCAATAAAAAATGTTCATTCATCCAATCTTTCAGGGAAACGATGCAAGTTTAAAATGAAATGGATCCTATCTTTTTTTTAGGGATGTCTTTAAGCATCAACTTTCCTAGTAGAGTCGACCTATCATTTGTTAATAATGAGGTAGAGTTCTCTCATCAAAACAATGCAAGTTTAAAATGAAATGGTTCCTATCTTTTTTTTGGGGGGGGGGGAATGTCTTTGAGTGTCAAATTAATTGAACCAAGTGTCGAGATAAGCGCTGATTTGTTCAATATTTATGTTTATCTTAACTTTTTATTTTTTAAAGATCATACATGAGTTAACTTAGAATAGAGGATTTGTTAGTTTAATAGTATTAATAGGATTGCTTAGTAATATGTATAGTTCCTTATTAGACAATGGATCCAAGCCAGGAGTGGATATACAATAGAATAGAGGGGAAGTATCTAAGCAAGGTCTTCATTTAGAAAGGGTTTCGTGCAAGCTATTATATGTGGGTGCATCATGGTGAAACATTCGTCGAAAACGAAGGAGCTGCAACTACCTCATATAATGCAGAGGTAATATCAAGCCCTATAAGGGATATGGTGACAGATGCTTACACACCTATGGCATCCCTGATATTACAAGAGCCGCCACATAATGAGGACCACGAAACAATCCCATAGGCTAAAAGATTCATTGAATGCCTAGAGGCATCAGAGAGATCATTGTATGAGGGATGTGAACTGTCACTATTGAAAGCTATTGCACGACTTACCGATCTAAAATATGCATATAATCTGCCTCATCAAGTTGATGGTATTGCATCCTTTATGAAGGCGATATACACAAATAACAACGACATGGCGGGCAATTACTATGAGATTAAGAAGTTACTTGTGGGTCTTAAACTTCCGCATCATAAAATCAATGTTTGCCACAATGGTTCCATGTTATTTTGGAAGGGGGATGATGGCCTGGATAGATGCTCATTATGGGATGAAAGAAGATACTTGAGGATTAGCAAAGAAGGAATGCAAATCCCAAGAAAGTAGCTAATATATTTTCCTATTGGACCTCGACTATAACGTCTTTATGCAATAAAGAAAATTGCTGAGAATATGAGATGGCACCATGAGTACAAGCACCCTCCTAGGGTCCATCCTAGGGTCATGGCACATCCATCGAATAGCGAGGCATGGAAACATCTAGATGCTTCTTATCTTTTGTCTGTTGCTGATCCACGTAATGTAAGGCTCGGCTTGTGTACTGATGACTTCTCACCATTTGACCATTATGGTCAAATATATTTGTGTTAGCCAGTTATTGTGACCCCTTATAATTTGCCCTTAAGGATATGTAAGAAAAGGTAGTTCATGTTCATTGCTCTCCTCAATCCTGATCCAAAGAATCCAAAAGGCAATCTAGACACATATATGCAACCCCTTATTAAAAAACTTGTTCAATCGTGGAATGAAGGAATAATGACATATGGTGTGTCCTTGAGGCAAAATTTCCTAATGAAGGTTGCCATTCTTTAGACTGTGAATGACTTCCCCGCTTATGGCATCCTCTCTGGCTGGATGATTGCTGGAAGATTAGCATGTACCCATTGTATAGAACACACAAAAGCATTCAAGTTAGCCGATGGGAACAAGCAATCGTGATTTGACTAGCTTTGCCAATTTCACTCAATGGATCATATATTTTTGTGTAATAAATCTGCATTTTACAAAAACAGAGAGGACCATTCTGAACATCCTCCTGTGTTACCTGGAGAGCAAGTTTGCAGTCGTGTGTCTTTGCTCCTAAGGGCATTAGATCACAAGGGCAAAGTGGATGGCTATGAACTGTGTCATAATTGGACAATACATAGCATATTTTAGGAACTCCCTTATTAGAGCAAGCTAATAATCCGGCACAACCTTGATGTCATCCACATTGAGAAGAATGTCTTCGAGTAAATAATTAACATAGTGATGAATGTAAAGCACAAAATAAAAGATGACCTCAACACGGGAAAGGACATGTTTACTCATTGCAGGCATGGAAGACTTAATGTCTATGTCATTCAAGTTGGAAAAAGAAGCCGTCCAGAAGTTATGCCGAAAGCTCCATATGTTTTACGGAAGGAGCAAAGGAAGGGGGTGTGTAAATGGATATGTAAACTGAAACTCCCATGTAGTTATGCCTCAAACTTAAATAGATGTGTGGACATGAGAAATGCTTCACTTCATAACTTAAAAAACCATGATTGCCACGTTTTCATGCAGTATTTGTTGCCTCTGGTTACCCACCAATGTGTGGAAGGTGCCAACTGAGCGTAGCCAGTTCTTTCGAGATTTGTGCTCCTCTAAGTTGCAGGTTGATGACATTGTCTATTTGGATAATAACATTGCAGAAATAGTATGCAAGTTGGAAAAAGTTTTCCCTTCTGCCTTCTTCAATGTCATGGAGCATCTACCTATCCACTTACCTGGTGAACTGAACCGGGTCAATATCGATGGATGTATGACTATGAAAGGTATGATATGATCCATAAAAATCATGTTTCTAGTGTTGTACACAAATGACATTTGATTTCATTGGATTACAGGTTTCTTTATCATTTAGAGGGAAAAGTAGGCAATCAAGCACATGTTAAACCTTCAATTTGATATGTGTATCTAATGGAGGAGATACCGAACTTCATCACAAACTTTTTTGATGATAGTATTGATATTAAGGCAAGGGATTTGCTCAGATTTTAAATGTCATCAGAATTGAACAAGACAAATATGAAGCCAATCTTCTTGAAATTTTCTTCCGTAACGTTCAATATGCCCCTAGTGAGGGCACTGTGCAGTTCTTGGATCATCTGGATCATCGAGTGGCACATGGATATATGCTATTGAATTATAGGTTGGTAGGAGAGTATGATCAACAAGTTTGTGTCTTACATATAGAGAAAAACTTACATAAATTAAATGGGACTACATTGTTTTCTCCTTATATTGTATAGGGTCTTCGAAGTTGAGATGGTCCAACAAAAGCCTCACATTCGGGTCGAAAATGTTTGGACAAAGTTTGAGGATAGATTTCAAGAATGGTTCAAAGATTATTTAAGTGCGACGAGATGCACAAGAAGGTATTCGTATAGTTTTAAGGTAATGACTATATATTTGACCATTTCTTTTAATGACGGCCATGTAGGTTTTGCACTCCAACATCAACAATGATATCAGAGCACTTACATTTGGCTCTAAAATGCATGCTTATTGTTAGAATCATTATTGTGTCAATGGCTTCAACTTCCGATTAAGTCAAAAATTATGCATTATTTTAATAATTATTTTGATTATATTATATATATTATTTCGTCTAATTTACTTTGTTTTATATATTTTTCAGATTAAGCGTTAATAAAATAAAGAGGAGAAGAGAAGACATCGAAGTTCGGATTTTATACGCTAAGCTATCAAGTCGGTTCAAAAATAATGATTTATGAAAAAATATTATTTCCATAATGATTTATTTGGGCTAAGGTTACAAAATTATTACTCCTAGTTGAAGAGAAACTAGAAGACTTGAAAGAGAATGAGTTTAAAGAAGAAAATCCTAATAGCTAATATTATAAAAACCCTATTCTCTAATCATCCCTAACGGGACTCCACTTCTTCATCTCACATCCTTCCTCTTCTCACTTAATATCATCATCATCCTAAATATTATAATCACTGCCACACTCCACGCGTAATCTTCGTCTCAGGCCTTCATGCCAAGAGATCATCACCATCAAAGTCATCACGTAATATTAAACTATTGCTCTTTTTTTTAATTTCTATTTTTTTTTAGTTTAGCTTAGCGTTAAGCATGAAATCTTTGGTTAGTTGTTGGGATTTTATTTATAATATGCGTGAGTAATTCCTTTGTACTTAGTATAATCTATTTGAAACCATGCTAAATTAATTATTTTGAAACAAGTTTCATACTTTATTGTCTGGTTGATTTTTATTTATGATTCTATAACGATTAGTATCTATTGTTTATGATATTCGTGTTATATTAATTAGAATGCATGTTAGTTAGTCTAATACGAATTCATATGATAGTTTAAAAGGCTTTAATGCATAAAAGTTGTAATCTTTTAGGCATTAGTATCACCCTAATTAATCATAGATGGCTCAAACCCATCTCTTTTAATTAGATAATCATTATAGATCTTTGTTAAATCAATTTGCTAGTGAATTGGTTACAGAGTGTTAGATGATGTTTTTCTAATATGTAATGCTCTAGTTTGATTAAATTCTTGTGCTGGTATGAGGGTTATCAATACTAGTAGGGTTTATATTAGGGCTGGACCTAAATAAACTACAATATAAGGAAAAACAGGGAAGATCTGATGGTGGTTGTCTTCTACAGTCTAACTCATGAAAAAATCGATTTGCGTGTTGATGATAAATATTAATTTGCATGGTAGATGTAGATTATGCTAAGTATTTTTCATAAATTTGGTATCTTTGATAATTATTTGTTGCCTTTTAATTAATTTGTTTGGTTTGTCAATTTTAATTCTTAAATTTATAAGCTTTAATATAAAGTTCGTTTACACCCCCCCTCGAAAAGAGTAGTCTTTAGGAGTGTCTTGGCGATATTAGATCAGTTAGATTTTGATTTTTAGTGTGATTATAATTTTTAGATTTAATTTATATTCTGTTTTGCGATTTATTTATCAGTTAGTTAGAAATTAGATTAAAAATAGTTTCTTTTGTGTTTTTTCATATTTTAATCCATTATATGGTTTATATAGTGTCCTATTCTATCTCTATTTAATTTTGGAATTTTTGAAAATTATTTAATAATTTTTCAGAATTATTTCATGAATTAGATATGTGCAGGTTTTTATTTTAATAGATCTAAAATTACGTTTTTAATTTTTATTTTATGTTTTTAGGGTTTCGTTAAGTCCAAAAAATTATATCCTAAAATCTGGGTTATTTAATTTCGTATTTATATTAGTGCAGTTTATTTTTTTCTCTAGTTTTAGATTTAATTTTCTATTTCATTTTCTAGAGTTAATTTTCTGTTTTAATTTTTCCGAAATTAATTACATATAATTTTGGGGTTACAAAGTCAGAATACTAATTTGGATTACTTTTTGTAATTTTTAATATTAATTTTCTGCCTATTATTTTCTATTTTAATTTTCAGTTGAATATTATGTTATTATTTCTATTTTTTTCAAGAATATTTAGGATAGCTATTTAATGTTTTATTTCCAGAATTAAATTTAAAATATGTAGGAGCAATATTAAGTATTTTTCCAGATTTTTATTTATTAAGTTTGATTTATTTTAGAAATACAAAGAGAAGTTATAATAAATTAGAGTAGTAAAATCATTTAGAATTAAACAAACTTTTTGACATAATCTTTCCTGATGAGATCGATCCCTACTTTTCTATGCTACAAATATTATTTATAAATCAAAGTAGTAGTTTAATTTGTAACTCTACGACAAGCTGTACAAATTTTGGTGCCATTGTCGGAGAAAGAAAATAAGAACGTTAGTTTACTTCTATTTAATTTTACTACTTTTATTATTTTGTTTTAGCTCTAGTATTTTATTTTTATAGTTTGTTTTAGTTTATAAGATTAAGGAGTGGTCGCATGATCGAAAACAAAAAGGAGCACACGTTTGAGGTGTTTGAAAGTAAAGAGATCATGTATGCTTAGTGGAGGAGATCCAACTAGAGGATCCATTAGCTTCATGACGTCGAGCCAATGACTGTAAATAAAGACGCTGGTTGGGAATCAACCCAACATTTTTCTGGGAAGTTTTTAATTCGCTTTCAGCATCTTCTTTTCTTTTATTAATTAGCATGCATTAGGGACTATGCATGATTTAAGTGTGGGGGGTGTATCCTGCATTTAATTCCTGCAGTATTTATTTTTGAAAAAAAATAATAATAATTTTCTTCTTATAAATAATGCATGACATAAATTTTTGCTAGGCTTGCTTGCTTAAAAATTTTTGTTTTCTTAGCTATTTATAATTTATTCTTCTATGAGTGAAGACTTCTGAGCATGCTAGCTGCCATTCAGAGAAGTCTGAGTTCATATATCTCTTTAATAAGTAACCATCATGATTGTTCATCTTATTTGGTCATGTATTATATCTACTTTAGAGATAATAAAATGACCTAACCCATTTCCTAGATTATTGAATTAGTAGAATAACTCAAAAAAAAAAAGAAAGAAAAAGAGAGTCAAAGTCGGGAATGACAAGTACTCCTTTGAGGCATGCGCTACTGAGTGCCACCCTTTGAAGCAATTCTGCTACCGGAAAGCTTGCTTCCCATACTAGTGAGTCAATAAAATAAATAAAAATAATGATGAAAATAAAATGTTTGCTCCAGCACTGCTATTTGGGTGAGTGTGAGACAGGGAGTATTTAATTTCTAAGACCCTATAGGGCCTCAAATATGTACGCAAGTGAGTTTGAAAAAAAAAAAAAAAACAGAAGGAGAAGAAAAAAAATACAAGGCAAGTTTAGAATCAATTTGAATGAGTTATTCATTCTAGTTCAATTGTCCCTATAGCCATATCGTACCTCAATTTTTCTTACGTAAACTTTTTAGACCTCTTGATCGATGTATGCAACTTAAAAGAGATCGCTAATTATTGATCTTGTTGCTTCATTAAGGAAATATTGTGAGGTTGATGAAGAAACTCTTTGATGGCAGTTGGATGTCTAGTAGTTATTCACTTGTTAGAAGAAAAACTAATTAATTTTCAATAAAACTGTTTTTAAAGCAAGCCAATGCCTAGTATGAGTATCATAGTTATGCATGACTTTATAAGAAAGAAAGAGGGTCAGTTTTTAGGTCGAGTTTAAGATTTCTTTGCATGAGGATGTCCAAAGTCTAAATGTGAGGGAATTTGTTAAGTCAAAAATGATGCAGTATTTTAATAATTATTTTGATTATATTATATATATTATTCCGTCTAATTTCCTTTATTTTATATATTTTTCAGATTAAGCGTTAATAAAATAAAGAGGACAAGAGAAGACGTCGAAGTTCGGATTTTACATGCTAAGCTACCAAGTCGGTCCAAAAATAATGATTTATCCATAATGATTTATTTAGACTAGGGGCACAAAATTATTACTTCTAGTTGAAAAGAAACTAGAAGACTTGGAATAGAAGGAGTTTAAAGAAGAAAACTCTAATAGCTAATATTATAAAAACCCTCTTCTCCACTCATCCATAACGGGACTCCACTTCTTCATCTCACATCCTCCCTCTTCTCACTTAATATCATCATCATCCTAAATATTATAATCACCGCCACAACCCACGCCTAATCTTCTTCTCAAGTCTTCATGCCAAAAGATCATCACCATCAAAGTCATCACGTAATATTAAACCATTGCTCTTTTTTTTAATTTCTATTTTTTTTTTAGCTTAGTTTAGCGTTAAGCAGGAAATCTTTGGTTAATTGTTGGGATTTTATTTATAATATGCGTGAGTAATTTCCTTGTACTTAGTATAATCTATTTGAAACCGTGCTATATTAATTATTTTGAAACAAGTTTCATGCTTTATTGTCTAGTTGATTTTTATTCATAATTCTATAACGATTAGTATATATTGTTTATTATATTCGTGTTATATTAATTAGAATGCATGCTAGTTATTTTAATACGAATTCATATAATAGTTTAAAAGACTTTAATATGTAAAAGTTATAGCCTTTTAGGCATTAGTATCACCCTAATTAATTATGGATGGCTCAAATCCATCTCTTTTAATTAGATAATCATTATAGATATTTGTTAAATCAATTTATTAGTAAATTGGTTACAAGGTGTTAGATGATATTTTTCTAATACGTAATGCTCTACTTTGATTAAATTCTTGCGCTGGTATGAGGGTTATCAACACTAGTAGGGTTTATATTAAGGCTGAATCTAAATAAACTATAATATAAGGAAAAACAGGGAAGATCCGCTGGTGGTTGTCTTCTACAGTCTAACTCATGAATAAATTAATTTGTGTGTTGATGATGAATATTAATTTGCATGGTGGATATATATTATGCTAAGTATTTTTCATAAATTTGGTATCTTTGATAATTTTTTGTTGCCTTTTAATTAATTTGTTTAGTTTGTCAATTTTAATTCTTAAATTTATAAGCTTTAATATAAAGTTCGTTTACCCCCTCCAAAGGAGTAGTCTTTAGGAGTGTCTTGGTGATATTAAGTCAATTAGATTTTGATTTTTAGTGTGATTATAATTTTCACATTTAATTTGTATTTTGTTTTGCGATTTATTTATCGGTTAGTTAGAAATTAGGTTAAAAATAGTTTCTTTTGTATTTTTCATGTTTTAATCCATTCTAGGGTTTATATAGTGTCCTATCCTACCTCTATTTAATTTTGCAATTTTTGAAAATTATTTAATAATTTTTCAGAATTATTTCGTAAATTGGATATGTGCAGGTTTTTATTTTAATAGATCTGAAAATTATGTTTTTAATTTTTATTTTATGTTTTTAGGGTTTTGTTAAGTCCAGAAAATTATATCCTAAAATCTGGGCAATTTTGTTATTTAATTTCGTATTTATGTTAGTGCATTTTTTTTCCTCTAGTTTTAGATTTAATTTTCTGTTTCATTTTCTGGAGTTAATTTTCTGTTTTAATTTTTCTGAAATTCATTACATATAATTTTGGGGTTACAGAGTCAGAATATTAATTTGGATTACTTTTTGTAATTTTTAATATTAATTTTCTGCTTGTTATTTTCTATTTTAATTTTCAGTTGAATATTGTATTATTATTTCTGTTTTTTTTCAGCATATTTAGGATAGCTATTTACTGTTTTATTTCCATATTTAAATTCAGAATATGTAGGACCAATATTAACTATTTTTCCAGATTTTTATTTATTAAGTTTGATTTATTTTAGAAATACAAAGAGAAGTTATAATAAATTAGAGTAGTGAAATCATTTAGAATTAAATTAGCTTTTTGACATAATCTTTCCTCGTGGGATCGATCCCTACTTTCCTATGCTATAAATATTATTTACAAATCAAAGTAATGGTTTAATTTGTAACTCTACGATAGGCTATACACTTCCATATGTATGAATAGGGAAAGCAAGTCGACAAATATACTACTGCGTTCGCGTGAAAGAAATAGATGGAAAGAACTGTTACAGCATTCTCCAAGATGTAATTGAGTTGTACTATGTTGGTGATATTCGTCCATATAAGACAATAGTGTGCAAGTGTGATTGGTTTGGCTCCGTTAATGGTGTTGTTGTCCATGATACATACAATTACCAAAAAAAGCTGAGTGCTTCCACGATTAATTTTACATCTGACAACACTTACAAGAGTAGAAAAAGATGTTTGCCACACTTAGGCTAAGAGTGGACAGAAGAACAGTGGGAAAATTTTGCTCACATATGGTAAACGTGGCACCCCGTAATCGCCCCCCACTCATACACTCGTGGCAGTGGTTGTCACTTTCCACGCTTGCATCCGTGTGGAACTACCCTCGCATCTGTCCACAACAAAATAAATCTGCTCCCATGAATACAACCCTCGGGATTTCGTAGTATATGTGATGAAGAATTAATTCATGCTTCATATATGATTCGAATTTCATTTATTTTAATACGTGCATAATCGTTATCATGGCGCATTCTAAGACCTACTTGATTAGCGAAGGATTAAAAATCAGACATTTGATAAAAATTAACGAAATATTTTTTCCCAAAAATATATGTATAATAATCACTTTATTATTCAAACTAGCTTCAATCCAGTACAATTCAAAATATGCAACGCACATTACATCCTTCTTTTTTTTTTGGAAATTATAGGCACATTTTCTTCTCAATTTACTTCTAACATAACTTAAGAATGGCACTTTGTACTCCATAAAATCCCTCAATCTTCATAAATTTGGGCATAAAGCATTCCAATCATCGAAGAAGCAGCAACATCTTTTCCCTTGCTGTTGGTGTATGTGGGGCTGAATTAAAGGTTTTAAAATGACAGCTCCACATGATCACCACAACCATAACTAGCTTTGGCTAAACATGATAACCTGTGCATGGTTAAGAAGGGCCAAAGAACAACATAATCAAATTATCAAACTCTTAGAACAATAACCTGAGATCATATACTGTTTTTCTTTGAAGAAAATAACGGAAAAACATCAAATTTGATGAAATAAAACAACCAGTTCAGATTTAGAGGAAATAGTTCTTAATCTTCTTAATAAGGCTTTCCTCATATATCCACAACAAGTTCCAATCTGTCAGGGATAAATTTGATCGTATTAGAATAGTCCCTTGAGCTCACTTTGGTATTTGATGCCTATTTGACTACACTTTGACACTTCATGCATTTAAAACATCAGAAAGCTTAATAAAATGGTTGAATCCTGCGCCAGTAGCAATGTTGAAAACCTAATGCAAGTTAGAGTGACATGGATCTTTACTCACGTAGTTATGTTCTTTGACATGAACCTAAATATTAGAAGTAAAAAAATTGCCTGCGATCAAGTGGATCTTCTTCTCGAACATGAACAAAGGAAACCACAAACATATGAGCGTAGATCTTATGAAGGAAAACACGCATAGAAATTGTAAACATGAATCCAATTTACATCGTAAGGAAAGAGAAAATAAACCTCACTTGGTTCACTCCACAACCTTTGAAGGTAAAAGTCAGACTATGAAACAATAATTCTTGGAGGTAACCTAGTTGTGCCGCAAGGACAGATCATATATCTGCAACCAGATAGAAACCACATATTAAATTACCTACGAGACCAGGATGCAAGATATCCACACAACAAGCAACTGTTAGAGCCATATAAGAAGCTCAACCTACTCAGCATCTAGTAAATATTAAATAGGCCCAACTATGATGAGAAATATCTCTCATGACATATATTGTACAATTAGTCTATATTTACATTAGAATATCTCGAAAAAGGTCCATCCAAATTTTCCCTTCAAACTAGATGTCCGTGATATGTTGTAGAACTTTAAGCTACGCCAATTTCACAATAAGGCACACAGACCCGAACAATATTGTGTGTCCTCCATACTTCTCTTTTATTTATCAAGGCCCTATGGCAACAAACAACAATAGAACAGTCAATTGGTGATGAATCGATGAACAATGACACTGCACAGGTGAAATGACAAAATGCTTTAGCCTGTCTTAAATTATAATTTACGATATAGGTGGGAGCTACCATCCACGTGGGATATATACGTGTTACCATTTTACAGAATTGTAAGCACATATAACCAAGCATCCAAAGCTAATAAGGAGAAATGATATTATAGGCTCATCCGAACATGAGAGCCTGAGCTTTAGAAAATTGTAGCAAAGGGCTAAGAGAGAGGTTTATGTGCTTGAATTAGGATCTTTTTCAATATAGTATATCATCGATCAAACCAGCATACAAATCCAAAGATCAACTTCAATAAATAGGATGACCTTGCGAAACAAAGTGAACACAATTAATGGGAAGTTAGTGGGCCTCTAAATGCAGCATAGATTGCCTAACTAGAATTTGGGATAATCCATAACAATAAATGAAGAACAGTGGGGTTGGGAGATACCAAAATCAAGCTTTCAATTCACTGTTCTATTGTCATGAAGGTGTCCCCTGTTTCTGTCTCTCCTACAATACCCGCATAGCATATATATATATATATATATATATATATATATATATATATATATATATATAGATATATATAATATATATATATATATATATATATATATATATATATATATATATATATATATATACACAATATGATGATTGTCTCCCTAACCCTAGTTCTTACTTGGCGGCTAAGCTAGAACCTACTAATTATAATTCAATACATAGTAGACTTCTAAATGATATACAATATCTATTCTATCACTCCCCCGCAAGTTGGAGCGTGGAGATCCACCATGCCCAACGTGGTCTTTAAGAAGAGGAATGGTCGCTTCCCCAGGGCTTTGGTGAAAATATCTGCCACTTGATTCTTGGAAGAGATATACCGAGTTGCCAATTCTCCACAAAGCAGTCGTTCACGTACAAAATGGAAGTCCATTTCAATATGCTTGGTCCTCTCATGAAATACGGGATTCTTTGAGATATGTAGAGCTGCTTGATTATCACAATACAACTGTATAGGTTGAGTAGGAAATACCCGCATGGAAGCCAGAAAGGATTTGATCCAGAGTAAATCACTGGTGACTGTAGCCATGGCTCTGTATTCTGCTTCAGCTGAGGAACGCGACACTGTTGTTTGCTTCTTGGTTCTCCAGGATATCGGAGACCCGCCTAAAGAGATGAAGTAGCCGCTTATGGATTTTCTGGTCAAAGGACATGCTCCCCAATCGGAATCACAAAATGCCACAATATTTAAATCTGAGTCGCTTCGTAAAAGAATTCCTTGCCCAGGATTGCCCTTGATATATCGTAACACTCGCTTTGCTGCTTCCATGTGGTCTGCTCTGGGGGCCTGCATAAACTGAGAGAGTATATGAACTGAGTAGCTCAGCTCGGGTCTAGTCAGCGTCAGGTAAATAAGTCTCCCTACTAGCCGGCGATACTGTGTGGGATCGGTCAAAAACTTGTCAGTTGCTAATCCCAGTTTATGATTAGTCTCCATTGGAAATTCGGCTGGCTTTGCTCCAAGAAGGCCACATTCTTCAACAATTTCAAAGGCATATTTTCGCTGACATAAAAATAATCCCTTTTTGCTTCTTGCTACCTCGATGCCCAGGAAGTATTTTAGAGACCCTAAGTCTTTTATGTGAAAGCAATTATGAAGGTAATCTTTGAACTGGGCACACAGATTGTCATCATTACCCGTTAGCACCAAATCGTCAACATAAATAAACAAAGCCATAAACTTTTCGCCTTTCTTATACGTGAACAGAGAATAATCTGCATAGGACCGAACAAAACCATAGTCAATAAGTTTGGAGGACAATTTTGCAAACCAATGTCTCGATGCTTGCTTTAGTCCATATAGGGATTTCTGGAGGCGGTAGACTTGATTTGATGTTGTAGTCTTAAAGCCTAGAGGCAGTGTCATGTACACCTCTTCATCTAAATCTCCATGAAGGAAGGCGTTATTCACATCCATCTGATGCAGAGGCCATCCTTTTGCAACAGCTACAGCAAGAAAACACCGGATGCTAGCCATTTTAGCCACTGGAGCGAACGTCTCGTTGTAGTCAAACCCTTCTACCTGTTTGTCTCCTCTGACCACAAGGCGAGCTTTATATCTTTCTATAGTTCGATCGGGTTTATATTTCACTTTATAAAACCACTTACAACTGATAGGCTTGCGTCCTGGTGGTAAGTCAACAATTGCCCAAGTCTTGTTTAATTCCAGCGCTTCTATTTCCTTTGCCATGGCCATGCGCCAGTTGGGATCTTTAATAGCTTCTTGGAAAGTCTTGGGCTCCACAATTTTGGTAATAGCAGCCAAATAATTTCTATGCGTAGAAGAAAAATTATTGCATGTAACATAGTTAGCTATGGGATACGGTTTACCTGAAAATGCTTTTTGGACTAGGCTTGCATTCGAAGAAGGGTTTGAAGCATGTACAGTGTAGCAAAAATAATCTTGCAAATGACTTGGAGCCTTGCGGACTCGTTGCAACCTAGTGCTTGGGCCTGCTTCAAGTTTCTGAACGGGCTCTTCCATAACATCTTTTGGACTTCTTGGGCTTTCATCTTCTAGACCGCTTGGACTTTCCTCCATAACACTCCCCCGGACTGCCGAGCTGGGCCTGACTGGAGACCCCTGAGGGATGGGCTGGGCCCCATCACCGTTGGGCTGCTGCCTCAGTCCGGAGGTCAGTATGCTGGACCGGTCCAAGTCAGCTTGAACAGGCCCAGAGGAGGCAGGACTAGCGTCGCTGCTGCCGGGCCCAGTGGACCTATTCAAGAGTTGGTCAGTGTGTGCAAGGCAGTCATGGGCTGCTGATTCACTTGCGGCTAAAGGATAGACATCTTCATGAAACATGACATCTCGGCTCACAAAGATGTCCCCGGTTTCAATATCATAAACCTTCCAGCCTTTCCATCCATGTGGATACCCAATAAAGATGCACCGTTTGCTTCGCTCCCCAAATTTGTCCTTTCTTCTTTGAAGATTATATGCATAGCACAACCATCCGAACACTCGGATATGATCATAAGAGGGTGGTGTGTTAAAAAGAGCTTAATAGGGGGCTTTTCCATTGAGCACTCTGGAGGGTGTTCTATTGATTAGGTGAGCAGCAGTTAAGACACATTCCCCCCAGAATTCAGTTGGTAAGTGGGCTTCAAACCGTAGGGCTCTAGCTACATTCAAAATATGACGGTGTTTTCTTTCAACCCGTCCATTCTGTTGAGGAGTATCAGTGCAACTAGTCTCATGTGTGATCCTATGTGCCTTATAAAAAGTTTTCATGGGGTTGGAGAAAAACTCGCCACCATTGTCGCTTCTAATGGTTTTCACCTTAGTGTTAAACTGAGTTTGGACCATTGCACAAAAATCCTGAATAAGTTAGGATGCTTCACTCTTAGTTTTCATGAGATAAACCCAGACACATCGAGTGAAATCATCCAAAATAGTTAAAAAATAGCTAGCACCACAAAAGGACTTAACAAAGTACGCACCCCATATGTCACAATGTATTAAATCAAAGGGTTGTAGAGCTTTATTTCGACTAACATGAAAAGGTAATCGAGTTTGTTTTGCTTTTAAACACACATCACACAAGCCCTCTTTATGATCATCAGAAATTCCTGAAACAATGCTAGATAGATTTAATAGTGCCTGAGTAGATGGGTGACCCATTCGATAATGCCATAGAGCGGTTGTTACAACCTTGTTAACTTGTACGTCCACCGTTGCATCTCCCTTGTAGAAGTAAACCCCTCTCCGATGCTCACCCGAACCAATCAACATCTTCGTAATAGGGTCCTGTATCACACACAACTTACTATTAAATGTTACAGTACAACAAAGGTCTTCAATTAATTGGGCTATCGATATCAAATTATACTTGAGGTCTTGAACGAACAAAACATCGTTTAAGACTAATTTCGGACTAAGTCTCACCATTCTTCTTTTACTAGCAAAGGTAATTTTTCCATTAGGCAAACCCACTGGTATAGGCTCAATCGAACTTACAGCCGTTAGTAATTTCAAATTGCCAGTCATGTGGTAAGAAGCACCACTGTCTAAGAGCCAATCACACTTACCAGAGAGCCGTTCATTGTTCTCCTTCGGGGTCTCGATGAGACTCAATAATTTTTGTACCTGCTCATCGGTGATCTTGGACAACGCAGCCCGGACCCCTTCTCGCCTATCGTCACTGCTACTGTTGTCGGGCGCCTGTGTAGCGTGCGCTAGTTCCCGGGGTTGAAATACTCCACGTCCTCTGCCTGAGTTTTGCCTTCCTCCACCTCGACCGCCTCTCCCTCTACCTCTGCCATTGCGTCCCCCTCGCGTTCCCCAGTTAGCTGGGTAGCCTACCAGCTCAAAGCAGTTGGTTTCTTCATGTCCCAATTTCCCACAATGTTTACAGCTGATCCGATCGATTCTACGATCTACCTGGGTCACAGCGAAGGTAGCTGCAGCTTCGGTTCTTTGATCTCTCTCCCTCATCACTAGCTTGTGATTTTCCTCCTGCTGAATCATGCTAAAGATCTTATCCAAAGACGGGAGAGGTTCCAAAGCAAGAATTTGAGACCTCACATTGGAATAGAGATCGTCGTCCAAGCCCATAAGAAATTGATGAACTCTGTCACTCTCTATCATCTTGACATACTGCTCAGCCGCCTAGCACTTGCACACCGATCGTTTGACATAATTGTCCAATTCGTTCCATAGTCCCATCAGTTTGGAGAAGAATTCCACGACACTCAGGGTGCCTTGCTTGCAGGATGCGATGGCCGATTTCAACTGATGGACCTTAGGTACATTCGGGATGGCATATCGCTTTTTAATGTTCTCCCATATGGATTGAGCAGAGTCGGCATAAGCGATGCTTGCATGTGACTTCGAATCTATGACATTGAATATCCACGACGTGACTATGGAATTTACAATGACCCATGTGTTCACCTCGACGGGTCTCGCTCTAGTAGCCGCGTCGGGTTTGGTGATGGTACCGTTGATGAAGGCAACTTTGTTCTTTGCTGTCAAGGCTTTCAATACAGCTTTCTCCCACAACTCAAAGTTTTTGCCATCAAACTTGAGTGCCGTGATAATGGCTCCGGGGGGCATCCGAGGGGTGTAAGTAATACGGAGACTGCGGATCGAGGGTAAACTACGGTGGTTTGTTATTAGTCATCTTGCCGTCCTTAGTTATGTTTGGATAGCGTGAAGGATCGTTGCTCTGATACCATGAAGAATAATGGAGTTGGGAGATACCAAAATCAAGCTTTCAATTCACTGTTCTATTGTCATGATGGTGTCCCCTGTTTCTGTCACTCTTACAATACCGGCATAGCATATATATATATACAATATGATGATTGTCTCCCTAACCCTAGTTCTTGCTTGGCGGCTAAGCTAGAACCTACTAATTATAATTCAATACATAGTAGACTTCTAAATGATATACAATATCTATTCTATCAATAAAAAGGATAAATAAACAAGAAAAAATCTTCACTGCTCTGTTCGAAAATCAAGCGCAATTAAGTGACTAGAACCCCAAGCCTGCGTCGTGTCTGTTAAATCTCGAATTTGTGGAGAATTGATAGAAGAGAACCTAAAGCCAAAGAAAATAAAATCAATAAAGCCCTAGGTAATCTGGGTTGGAGGAAGGCAAATCAGGGACATGAAACTGAGAAGGAACAAATTAAAACAAAAATTCAAATTAAAATTCTTTGAGAGAGACACATTGAACCTTCTTGGCCATCATTAAACTGATGCAGACTCCCTCACCATCCATCGGGAACACTGGTCGTCCAATCGAGCACCGGCAACACTCACTATATGTTGCCCTTCCCTCTCTCCTTCTTCCCTCTCTGTCAAAGTGAATCAGTGCCTTAGAGAAGTCCATGGACTACTGCTTTGACTGTCAGACTACAAAATTGGAACGAAAAATCGCGCATGACTCCTTTTTTGCTTTTGGAACCGCGTAGTGATAAAGAAAATTATAAGTAATACACAGATATATTCTGCCACACTTAATATCTGTGGGAGATAAGCCTTGTTTACAAGAAAATAAGTTGTCGTACTTAGTATGTGTGGGCATGACTTAATAAGATACTACCGCTCTTATAAGAGTGGTATATTTTTCCTGCAGTCACTAAGCATGGAGATAGCTACTGGGCGTTCAATTCTGACTTTTCTCCCCCACACTTATCCATGTGTGATTAGATAAGTGTGGAAGCAAGACAATTCTTTTGTATAAATTGGTTGATGTCAATCACATGAAGAGATATCTCAAGTATAATCCATTTGTCCTTGCAAGCCAAGTCACACAGTTTGCTTTATGTTATGTAAGACAACAGTAAAAGGGATTGGTGGGCAGTGTTGAAAACGAAGCCAAGGCTCACAATAGACACCCCCGAAGATGACATGCCATTCCAAATAGATGAAAAGACAACCCATCAAATTTAGGAGATATTGACATGGATGATGATGTTGAGATTGTCGCAGAAGAGGACAAGGACACGTATGACAATGACGATGAGGAGGTTGATGACATCAATGGTTCATATGGAGAGGAGGGACACCAAGGGTTATTTAAAGAAGACGATGATAATCTTTATGAGAATAACAACAACAACATCTCTCAGTATGGGTCCAACTTTCGCATGGCCTAGGGAGATCCAGATGTAGGCAGCTTTACCTCTACCGGCATCTCTTTCCATAGAGAGACTGATTCCACGAGACCCACGATGATTGTTTCAGTGATGATGATCTTTATGAGAATGATGATGATTATTTCAGTGATTCACTTTTTATATAGCTGATGTTGATGACTATGTTATGCGTAACTATTGTAAATGCATTTGAACTTGTGTTATTATATATTTGAACTTGTTATGACTAATTTAAATCTATGCGAACTTCTTTATAGTGCACTTCTTCCTAATTGTCTCATTGCTGAGTATGCCGTATTGTATCAAATTATCAAAGTATTGCTAATTGTATCATATTATGCCATTTGCGTGCAACCAAAGCTTCTAATTGATTTGCTTAGCATTATCCAGGACTAGGTAAGCATGAGTGGTTCAGGTAGAGCCTTAGTCCAACACGACTCTCAGGAGACACAACTTTTAGAGGCTCCGTTGGTGGGCCCTAGCATACTACTGACAAGACAATGACTTGTGCCTGACATCGATTGTTGGTACGTCATGTCGCACTACGTTTTGAGCTAATTCGTTGGCAATGCTCCATCATAGGTTTTTTAATCAGGATGTTGCACGAGCTATCTCAGACCATTCAAACTCTCTACAAAGAGGCCTTCGCCTATTGGAGATATGCCCCTTAGGGTAGTGATATTCAATTGTGTTTGCGCCTATAGGTAATTTCTCTATTTTTCATAATTGTTGTGCATCTCAAATCAAGGCAAACAATTTGAGCTATTTTTCGATGCATTGTTTACTATTTTTATGGTGGAATATCGTCTATTGGGTTGCCCCTTAACTTTTTCCTCTAAATGAAAGGATTTTTCACATTAAATTTGGTTTCATTTTCAGTTATTTCATGTATTTAACTCTGCATATTATTGACTTGTGGATGTTATATAATTATTAGGTTGTGACTAATTGTTCATGTGGGTAGTATTAATTAGACCCACTAGTGGAGATCACATCCTAATGCCTACAAGAAAGTTTTGAACCAAACAGAGGTTTCAGGTCAATCTAGTGACGATAATTATCTATGTTAATGACGGGCAATGGAGTTCTATTGGAGGACAAAGATTATAGATTTGAGCCTTGAGATTGCTAGATGTGCAAGCACAGTTAGTCCTATTTGTCTAGTCGGTGATTTTATTCTTAAAATTCTGGCTAGTGGCTGTTTTATTTAGTAGGTGACTCTCTTAATTAGTAGTTGTTTTCTTTGTGCCGTATATCAGTGCAAGTCTAATTTCAATTTGATTATGTGGATCATCAATAAATGAAAAGAGATTACCAATATTAATCACTGAACGACACAGTTACTATTATATTGTTCCTTTCCAGAGAGGACTGTGGTCCTTGCACGATCACAGACACGTATATGGTAGATTATTGTCCTTAACAAAGGTAATTTAAACCGGGACTAATCTTAAACATTAGTCCTCGGATGTTTGGTGCTTTCTGTTAAATTTTTTTTTTATCAATTGGGCAATTAACAAAGAGTCATGCATACAAGCTTAAATGAGGTTTCAACCTAAAACCAATTAGCAATGGGTAGAGTAACTCACAAGTTTATATACATGCTTAAATCCTTTAATTTCATTAATGTGAAACAACACCTACTATCAATGCGGTACAATATCCACTTTTATACTCTTAACACTTTTCATATTCTAGTGTGGGATGATAGTGGAAGAGGGTATTGAAGTATTGATCTAGTAACTTGGTGCTGTGTCATTGTACAACTGCAAATACAATGGTCACCCTTCGATCCTTTTTTTTTCCTTAATTAATTAAGCTAAAATTTTTCCTTGACCATTGGTCGCAGTTTTCATTTTATATTTTGTTCTATACATAGGTGAAATTAAATAATATGGTCGGCCGACTGTGTTAATTAATCAAAGTCTTTTCCATCACCTTTGGTTGCTGTTGTCTTTACCTATCATTTTGAGTACATTTGTTGGAGAAAGTTCAATATGAAAAACGAAGTATAAAATAGCAAAATACTGTTGGCGGGCTCCTCCGGCGTATTTTGTTGACACTGGTTAATTTTCCAGTTTATATATAAGCCAATTTGACAGTTTGAACTGAATAGATGGCCGAAGAGAATACGCGCATGCGATTGCGAAGAAGTCGTTTTATTTCTACAAATTAAAATACTGGTGAAAGTCTATTTTCCTTTTTCCTTTTCGTCTTTTTTTTTTTCAATTATGACATGATAGATGTGATTTTTATATATATAAATTTTATGCCAATAGGATTAGTAAAAGGTTTCAGTACTTTTTTTTCTCAAGATGTTTACATTTAGCATGCATAAAACGTTATAATTAATACAGATTGCAAATGCATAAAGCACATACATCTTGCATTTTTTAAAAAAAAAACCATTTGTGCTAATATATTAAGACGGGAAGAATAAAGATTTGTATTGTCTATGCATTGGATGTTGTACTGCAAAACATTTGTGTTTCGGGACACAAATACCGTCGGCGGCAAGATAGTAATTTTCCCTTAATAAATAGGGTGCCCTTCATATCTATCAGTGTAGATAAAATGTTCTCTAACTTAATAATTGATAATTAAGTAGAACTACTATTAATTTGGTGGTTATAAATTATTCAGGACAATAGATTGGGAAGAGGGGGGGAGCAAATGAGTAGAGAGAAATAGATTGACATATGTAAATTTTAGGGTTTCCTAAACATTTAGGTTAGGGTGTTCATTTTGGGACAACCGATGCAATAACATCCATTTTCGTAATACAACATGTTATTTTAACCTCCACCACAATAACGAGTTAAATGTAACATGCCACATTATCAAATTGTTCAAGTCATACATAGAGACAAAATTAAGAGGTAATCTCGTAGAAAAGCTTGAAAAGGTAAGACGTCAAAGGTCACAGTTACCAAATGGAATTTTCCAAAAGAAAGTGTTTTTTTATAAAAAATATTCCCACTAGAGGCTTTCACATTCATTACTTAAATTAAATGTTGAAAGAGCAAGTTGAGCAAACAATGTGCGATTAATTTTTTAGTACTCCAGAGGAAAACTCACGACGAAGACAAGGTGCTCGGGCTCAGTTAACTAATATTTGACAAATGCTTTTTCAAGTTTGCTTGCAAGATCAGGCACTTCACCTAAAGATTGCTCATAAATGAATGCGAATAGCAGGTCAATCAAATTCACGCATTTTCATTTTGAATACAGGTCCCCTATCTAGATCCAAAAATAGTCAATAAGGTTGGACCACACATGCGTGTTAATGAACAAGAGAAACACCACGTATCATGATATCTAATACATTTGTTTGCATAATGGAAAAATGACACCAACTAAGTGGACCAATTTGAGATAAACCAGTATGCTTTTAATTGAGTATGAGATGGAGTTTGAAAATGAAAAAAAAAAAAAAAACTAATTCTAATAATCTATGAATGTAGAAGATTTATACCTGCGATAAATCATGTAATATATCGTTATTATAGTTATCGATTCTCTTGTCAATGATAAAATGTATAAATTATAATACTGTTCTATGTCACGAAAGTATATCAAGAATTGGTGATATTAGATGTCCAACTGTCTAACATTTCATGATAATTTTCATAAATAAAGACATTGGTCCCACCACATATATTCATATCTAAGCACCACTTTTTTTGACAATAAGGGACCCTAACAAATTACAGCTAAATGAAAAATCAAGACATAAAGAAAACTTATACAGGTGAGAAAACCATTACAAGAATATCAAGATCTAACCTTAGAGTTTAATGCAAGAGGGGGAGGCGGAGCCATAGTCCTCCTTTTCCAAAGGTTAACTTCCTTCCTTGGCTCTAACTCAAAACTTAATCGCCCCCCTCTGCCACCTACCAATATAGGCGCGGAGTGTGGAATTATAACCTCTCTCTCTCCTCGTAGCCCTCCATCATCATCCTCGGTCTCTCTTCCTCCCTCGCCATCAGAGTAATAATCACGATCATGATCAATGGTTGCGATCTGTGCCGTCCAATCGAAGTTAGCCAATGACCCTCTTCCACTCGCAAACTTCTTCATTTGCCCCAAAGAAGGCATTTTATCATTATCCGATGTAGCTAGCGTACCGCCCCTATCGTGGTCGGAACTTGTAGAGCCGTTCCTTTTCCTAGATGCCGGTCTGCTGAAGAGTCTACTAATTGCAGAGCTACTTTTCTTCAATTGCTTCGATTTCTGTTGCTTATAATGATCATGTTGATGAGATGACTTGGACGATGCTGATTTATCATGAGCATTACTCATGAGCTTCTTCTTCTTCTTATCCTTGTGTTTGTATTTGATCTGGCCCATGCAAGAGACCTTTGGTGAGGTAGGCTCACGAGTCTCAAAGCCAGGCTCATCGCTCTTGGGCGTGACTCGAGCCCCTTCAGGCAGGAGGGCGAAGTTGATGGGGCCGGAGAAGCCCTTGTACGCATGGGATTTGAGCTTCGTGGATGAACGGTGGTGATCTCTTCCTGGGCTGAATGGAGCACTTTGAAAGATCACGGCTGAATTAGCTGGCTTTGGTAACAACTTCGACAGCATGCTTCTGTGCTTGTTTGGCCTTTCCATGGGTACTGTACCTAAAAATGTGATTAATTTCAAATGGAGTTGATTTGTCTACCTTCAATCAAGATCTTATATATATATATATATATATATATATATATATATATATATATATATATATATATATATGCACGGGATAAATAGCGATTAAGAAGAAAGTGTCAAGGAAAGGCACAACGGTTGGTGATACAACATTGAAAATGGTCGATTGACCTTTCCATAGTGAAAGAAGGTAGGAAAGGACACAGAGAAACAAAGGCTTATACGTGTATATAGTCGTGTTGGAATGGTCAAATAATTCTTGAGGTATGACTCGGCAACCCATATCCTTTCGCGGAGGCCTCTGGTATTCTCTTCATATGAATAAGGAGCATTTATTGTTATGCATCTAACAAGGAAAAGTGCATGAGGGAGCGCAAGTGGAATATAAGGAAGTAATAGAAAGTGATTTCCATCTTGCATAAGAATTATTAATGTGAGAAGGACTCTTTCAAGAATAACTTGTTTAGAATTTTATTGTGTTTAGTAATATATTTAGAATAACTGTTTAATTTATGATTACTAATGGTTCATCTAATAGCGATTTTTATACTAGTTACCCCTCAATAAATTATTGGGCCACGTTCTTTTTTCTGATAATGAGCATTTAAACTATAACTTGCATCTCTTTACAATTTTTTATATCTCCTGACAGTTTTCTACATCTTTAACAAAATTCTTACATTTTCTTACATCTTTTAACATCTCGTTATATCTGTTTACATTTTCTTACATCTTGTTAAATTTTTTTGGTCACCTTTAACTTGTCATTTACTTTTTTTTTATATTTATAGAAATATATGTACATATATATTTTATATATTACTAATATAAAAAATCTATGTATATTTTTATGAACATAATATTTCTATAAACTTGTAAACAAAAATGTAATGACGTAAATTACAATTGAGTTCTGACGTGAATTATATCTGCCATTATAGAAAAAATAAGTTAACATGCTTTTAAAATTATGATACAAAAGTTACATTTACGTTTGTGTTTCAATGTGAATCATATATGAAAAGAGTCAAACTGTAGTTAATGAAAGTATTTTAGCTATTTCATTCATGAGTTATCCACGGTAATTTGGTTGCTGTCATTGTACAATTGAATATTGGGTGACTCATTCACATTTCAGTTTCTTGCTAAAATTAATATGCATTTTTTATGAAGAATAATAAAATTGTTATGTTTTAAAATTTGTTTATAGAGAAGTGAAACTGATGTTAATAAAAAGAATCACATCAAGTGCAGAGCATATTTGGTTCTATAAATTTGTGGGCTTGAATTTATTTTATTATTTTTAATTGACTTGTTTAAAGGTTTATTTTCATTAATTACGTTATTTCAACATTATTTCTTCATATCCACAGTGATAATTGTAGAGAAACAACATTCATCTGTACAATGTTAAAAAAATAACTTGTTTAGTGATGGCATAAAATTAATTTCATAAATATCACTAACATATTACATGTAATTTACTTTCATGAAATAATTTATTTTACAAATCATACATTACAGACCAACAATTAGGTGTATATACCTAAAAATATATTTATACGTACAACTTTTTAAAAATTCAACAAATGCTTACTTCTAAGCTTATAACTTCCTACATTGTTTACAGCAGTTACTTCATAGAGCTTCTTTATCATTCTTACAACTCCTTGTAGCTTTTTATGCTCTTTATATTTCTTTACATTTTCTTACATCTTACAATTGCATCTTATCGCGGAAAAAAAAAAAAGGCTTTTAAATCATCGCAATTATTGTTAAAAGTCACTATAAAAGCATCCATATCATAAAATGCTTTGTGTGAGATGATCTTCTGTAAGACTTACGGAGAAAGTAAAAACATATTGCCAATTAGAAGGGAGAAATTTATTTGCCACATACAAGGCGCCTAAAAGAAAGAAGCATTGAAGCAAATACAATGGTTAATGTATTTTCTAGGCGTAATGCCATATTTGTTCAACTAAATCTAAAATAAGAGACCTTCTCTTATACAATTGTTAATACGCCTACAATAACTTGAATGATGATATATATTTTGCTGTAAGAAATTTCTATCTAATTTTAGCTTAAACTAGTCTATTATATGATTTAGAATATATAAATTCTAAACAGTTATAATTACTTAACAAAATGTAAATTTTTAATATTCGTCTATAAATGATACCCTAATCGGAACATCCCTATCTACGAATGCGTATGATAAGTGTAATTTTACAAATTTAAGAATTATAGCTAAATGATGATTTTACACTACGTATAAGTGGTAATGCCCGTCCACTATTAAAATACTATATTTTTTCAATTTAATACATCACAATACAATTTTTAAATCAAGATAAGACAATTAAAACGTGTCTTTACTACAAAAACGATGCCGATCTCTGTCGGAAAAAGCAACGGCGAGGATACCCGTAGGAGAAAATCAAATTTTCCGACGAAAACACTGTCGGAGTCCGTCGGAAATTTAAATTTTTGCCGAAATTTCGGAGCACACGTTTCAAAAAAAGTTGGATCGGGTTTTAAATGTTTTGGATGGATTTTGGAGGGATTTTGGAGGCATTTCAAACCATGAAGAGAGAGAGAGGGAGCAAGAAAGAGAGAGAAGGAGGAGGATGTTTATGGTTTTCGGTGGTCGGTGACCGGAAAAATTTAGTATCGTCGCTTGTAATTTAACGGTAGGTCATTTATTTTGAGTTAATTTGCTCTTTGAAATTGAAATATTTTAGTTAATTGGGTTTTTTATGGTGGTCAATTTGTTATAAATGGGTTTAAGAGTACTGCCGCCGCCGCCATCTCCGATAATCCGCTTTGATTTGTGAATATTTAAAGGTTAGTGAAATTGTTGTATTTTAAAATTATATATATTAATTTTGTATGCGCTGTTAACTTTTGTAAAATTTAATTTTGAAGCATATTTGCGTAGTTTATTTAATTTATTTTTTCATAAAATATGGATGTGAATTATGTTCCTTTTTTTATTTAATCTGTGAATGTATTTATTTGAATAAGTTGAATAAAATATGATAAGTATGTACATTTATAATAACTATATAATTATTAAAAAATATTGAAGTATATTAAACATGTATAATGTGTTTTGTTTTAGTTAATGCTTTAAATTTGCTAAGTATGTTTATTTTTTGTTTGACTTGTGATATATATTAATGTTTTGTAAGTATGTGAAGTGTATGTTTTTTTGAGGTATGTATAATTTTTTGTATGATTTGTTTGGTATGTTAAGAATTTATATTTTATTTTTGTAATTTTGACGTATGTTAAGTATATATTAATTTAAGTTTGCTTATTATGTTAATAGTATTATATTTTATTATTTTTGTTTGGGTTTGTTTATTTAGATGAAGTGTGAAATAAATAATTTAATTTGTGTTTGATGCTTAATTGCATTTATTTTGACAAATAATATAGTTATGTGAAAGTTATTTTTTTTAACCATATATGTTTAATTACATTGTTGTATTTTAGATTTATCAATTATTTCTTCAAGAAATTCAGGAATAAAAAATGTGAACTAAATATCAATATAAGTTTTTTTATTTGTGTCATTAGTGAGTATAAAATTTATACTAAATAATTTAAACTTTAACTTAATTTGTAATGTATCTTGATTTGGATAAATGAAATAGTTGTAAGTACGTAAGCATATATAATATATGTTTTGTTTTGGTGAATAGTTTAAGTATGTCAAGTATGTTTATTTTTTGTTCGATTTTTTGTGTATATTAATTATTGGTAAATATGTGAAGAATATTCTTATTTGAGGTATGGTTAATTTTTTGTTTGATTTGTTAAGTATTTTTATTTTATATTTTTGTTAATATTATTTTATCCTTTTGTTAATATTATTTTGTTTTTTTGGGGTTTGTTTATTTGAATGAAGTGTGAAATAAATTGTGGAATTTGTGTTTGATGCTTAATTAGGTTTATTATGATAAATAAAATAGTTCTATTGAATTTATTTTTGTATAATACATATATATATATGTTTAATTACATTATTGTATGTGTAATATATAAATATATATGTTTAATTATGTTGTTAAATTTATTTTTTGTAATATATATAAATTTATTAGTGTCATTAGTGAATATAATATTTAGAGTAAATAATTTAATCTTTAATTTAATTTGTAATGTATGTTGATTTGAATAAATTAAATAGTTGTAAGTAGGTAAACATGTATAATATGTTTTGTTTAGGTAAATGATTTAAGTATGTTAAGTATGTTTATTTGTTGTTTGATTTGTTGTGTATATTAATTTTTAGTGTGTATGTGAAGTATATTCTTTTTTTACGTATGGGTAATTTTCTGTATGATTTGTTAAGTATAATTATTTATGTGCTTTAACATTGTGGTAATATTCGCATAGCAGTTCATTATTGTATTCCAAATATTGAACTGGTTAAATAGATTTCTAAAAGATATTTATTGTAATTAATTGTAGTTTACATAATAATTAAGGCAATCAAATTAGCAACATATGGATGGGTCGTTGCGCCGTCAATGGATGTATAGGAGAAGAAATCCTGATAGACATGGGCTTAGAGATGAGTGGTTGATGGGAGTGAATATGTTTGATGAATTTGCACGAAATCAGGAGGAGTATAGAATTAATGGAGTTTATAAATGTCCATGTGTGAAGTGCAAGAATATGTAGTATTTTACACCTGACATTGTAAAGTCTCATTTGTATAGAAAGGGGTTTGTGAAGAATTATTGGTATTGGACAAGTCATGGGGAAGAAGATAATTCGGAAGTAGGGGGTGCAAGTAGTTCACATTCTATGAATTTTGATTACGATCACAACGATCATAATCATATAGAGAACATGCTTCATGCTACCTTCCAAGCTAATGAAATGAACATGAGTAGCCATCATGACGTAAATCCTGAGGCATTTTACACTATGCTTGAATCTGCTCAAAGACCGTTGTATGAAGGGTGTAACATAACTGAACTGGAAACGTATGTGAGGCTACTTAGTATTAAATCGGGGCACAACATGTCTCAATGTTGTTTCAACGAAGTTGTTGGCCTGATGAAAGATATATGCCCTCCTGAAAGTGGCATTCCAAAAAATTATCATCAGCATCTCAGAAAAGTGAGAGATTTAGGCATGGATGTTCAGGAAATTGATTGTTGTCCGAATGGTTGCATGCTTTATTATAAACAGGATGAGGATTTGTCCGCATGCAAATTTTGTGGACATGCAAGACAATTACCAAAGAACTCCAACCAACGAGGTCATAAGGATGTTTCATGTGCTAAAATGCACTACCTACCTTTAATCCCAAGATTGCAAAGACTGTATGCCTCAAAAAGGACTGCCGTCCACATGAGATGGCATCATGAGCACCGCCAAGAATCGGGTGTTCTCCGGCATCCGTCGGATGGATTAGCTTGGAAGCATTTCGACCAAAAGTATCCAAATTTTGCAGCAGAACCTCGGAATGTAAGGTTAGGTCTTTGTACTGATGGTTTCACACCATTTTCCATATCTGGAAGATCGTATTCTGTGTGGCCAATTGTTGTTACACCTTATAACTTGCCTCCAGATATGTGTATGACCACTCCATGCATGTTTTTAAATTGTATTATTCCAGGTCCAACAAATCTGAAGAACAGAATTGATGTGTACTTGCAACCCTTAATTGATGAGTTGAAAATGCTATGGGATGTTGGGTTGGATACATTTGATGTTTCATGCGGGAAAACTTTTAGATTGCATGCCGCGTTAATGTGGACAATTAATGATTTTTCCCCTATGGTATGTTATTCGGTTGGAGTACTCATGGGTTGTTAGCATGTCCGGTTTGTATGCACCAAAATTGTGCATTCTAGTTACAGCATGGACGAAAGCCATCTTGGTTCGATTGCCATCGTCGATTCTTGCCTCGAAATCATTGCTTTAGAGCTAATAAAGTTGCTTTTCGTAAAGGGAAGAGCATACACATTGGCCCTCCCCAAAGGATTTCTGGTGAAATATTGTCTGATATAGCATCTACATTGCCTAAAGTGACTACAGATGTACAATTTCAAATTCAGATTTCAGGAAAATGAACATAATGGACAAAGCAAAGTATCTTTTGAGAGTTGCCTTATTGGAAGCATCAACTTCTGAGGCATAACCTTGATGTTATGCATATTGAGAAAAATTTCAGTGAAAATATTATAAACACAGTGATGGATGTTCCCGAAAAAACAAAGGATGATATAAAAGTAAGAATGGATATGTCTATTCTGTGCAGTAGCAAGAGTTGAACTTAGCTACAAGAGGGTCCAACTGATAGATTGTGTAAGCCAAAAGCCAAGTTTGCACTGTCATTAGCTCAAAAAAGGGCTGTCTGCCAATGGTTGCGGGAGATTCATGTGCTGATGGTTATTGTTCTAATGTGGAAAATTGGGTTATCCATCTAACAAAAGTTCCAAAATATGAAAAGTCATGATCATCATGTATTTTTGGAGAATCTTCTTCCAGTAGCTTTTGCTGCTCTTCCGGAAGATGTTTTGGGACCCTTGGTCGAATTGAGTGAATTTTTCAAGAAATCTATGCTCTAGTGAGTTACATGTTAGCATGCTTGAAGAGATGAACAAGAACATTGCTATAATTCTTTGTAAATTGGAGACAGTTTTTCCCTCCTGGTTTTTGGAATGTCATGGAACATTTGCCCATTCATTTAGCCGAAGAAGCTTTGTTGGGTGGTCTTATTCAATATCGATGGATGTATCCTTTTGAGAGGTATTTTGGCTGGTTGAAGCCTACGGCAAAGAACAAAGCTCGTGTAGAGGCATCTATGGTTTACGCATACTTAGCATTTGAGATCAAACATTTCGCTGAGTATTATTTTCAGTCAAGCTTGCATTGCCCAAGTATTGGGCGTAATGAGGGTATGCAGACAACTCGAACCACAAATGCCAACTCTTTCGGTGTTCAACCGTAAGGGTACTCCATTTGGAAATTAGGAAAAAGATATCTTACTGAGCCGGAGTACCGTGTCGCTCGCCTTCACATTTTACTGAATTGTGATGAAGTGCAACCATATTTGGAGTAAGTATATCAGTTACTGAAAGTTTCATTTGAATACTTAATAATTGTTGAGTAATTAAATAATTTCATTCGTGAAATACAGTTGGTTCAGACATCAATTTCGCGGTCATAATCCAAACGCGAGTGATGTGGAAGTTGACTTATTTATCGAGGCAAATTTTGCACAGTGGTTTGAGTATAATGTAAGTAATTTTTCATAACTAATATTCAATTCCTACAAATATTTTTGTAACTCTAAAGAGAATTACTTCTTTTTTCTTCCATAGGTCAATTCTTACCGGGTGTTTAATGATGAGAGGCAAGATTTTTTGGTGAACTTATCTCATGGACCGATTATGGTAGTCGAATGTTTTTCTGGGTATAAAGTTAATAGTTATAAGTTTCATACCAAGGCTAGAAATGAAGGTAAAGCCACATATAATTGTGGCGTGTGTGTCAAAGGAGTTGGCGAAGGTGATGAAGTATCAGGGATTATTATGGCATACTTCATGAAATTATTCGTGTTGAATTTACGGGTGAACCAATTAAAAAATGTGTACTTTTAATTGTGAGTGGTTTGACCCGGATGTTCCTCGGGGCTATGTTATCCTAAATTTACCCCATATCCCGAGGTTAATCATACCAGACATTACAGAAAGTTTGACCCATTCATATTTGCTGATACTGCAACCCAAGGGGTATATGTTAAGTACCCCGAGGGGATATCAGGAAAAGCGAATTGGTGGGTAGCTATACCAAACAAACCTCGCGGGGCTCCTAAAGATAAGGATAATCTAGAACTTGCCTATCAACAGTTAGGAATGACAACCATAAATGTGGATAACGTAATAGTCACAACAGTAGTCGATGCAACTGCACAAGCTGATGATATTGATGGACATGATTGGGGTGATGATCATGATGGGAATGGTGAACATGATGATGATTATAAAGAGGACAAAGAAGGCGAATGGAAGGATGAAGCTGAAGACACTGATGGTGATAATGAAGGAGATATGACATTGCAAAGTGATGATGATGACATGACAATGTGTCCCATAATGGTTGATTTAATCTTTTAGTTGTATGAATATTTATGCATGTATATATACTTTTTTTTTAATTACAAGATAGGAAAAACAATTGTATATGTGTACTGTAATTTTTTCGCTGACAATACTATGAACATTTGTATTTTTGTATTTTGTTTCTACTTTGTTTTTATTTATTAGATGTCTAGAGTAAATGGTGGATGTGTCGGGGCCAAACGGTTAGTAATGATGCGGGTAGAGGAGCACCACAATCGATCCCACAGCATGATCCTGTTGATCAAAACTATGAAACAAACATATTCAGTGGAATGTTTGGAGGTTTTCTTGATCCAACTCAACCGTTCGGAAATTATTTTGGTAGCATGAATGAGCAACCATATATGCAACCATCTTTTTTTGGTATGGGTATGCAGTCACCAATCCAACCCAATATTCCTTACATCGGTAGTACTTCAACTACTCCATTAGTTTATCAACAGTTTGGAAATGTTAGCCCACATTACAATAGTAATCAGATTGTTGGTCAGTTTAGAATGCCAAGCCACTCAGTCCACAACGAAGGGGTCCAAAATGAAGGGGTAGGAAGAGATAGACAAAGTCCCGCACCTGATAGTGAAACTGCAAGCATAAGTAATAAGATATATTTACAACCTGATGGTGATACGTAAGTTCATTATAAATTTTCTAACTTCTTCAGTAATCATATTCTTTTAATGATTATAGTAATTACTTTTAACAAATTTTTTTTTTTCTTAGTTTTGTTCCATATCAGGGTATAGTTCAAAAAATTATTGAAAGCTTTGCAGGTAAGTACCCACATCCTTAGACCACGTGGGGGAAAGTTCCACAATCTCAGAGAGACATATGGTTTAATGAGTTCAAGGTTAATTTTCTATACAACAAATTTGAAAGTCATCATTAGATTATTTAAGATGTTTACTAATATACTTCAACTTTGTTACAGAAACATTACTACTGGCATCTGACAATGAAATCCAGATACGGCGTAACTTTAAGTACAGAGGTGCAACTCGACTTAGGGACATTCTTGGATATGCCAGGAAGTACAACAAAAAGTCGAAGTGGTTACCACCTAGTGTTTGGAATGAGATACTCAAACAATGGAGTGAGGATGACAAGTTTAAGAAATTGAGTCAACAAAATAAAAAGAATAGATTGAGTGATGTAGAAGGTTTTGGTCCTTCGTTCCATACATGTGACTCAATTCCGATTAGTGAAAGGAAAAGACTCCTAGCAAGTAATGTGCTTATTAATAAGTGTATTTTTTATATACAATGTACGGTAAGGATTGAGGTTTTGGTCCTTCTTTACATTTCATCACTCGTTAAATTTTATTTTTTACAGGCCAAAGTATTAGGTAGGGAACCCACATATGAGGAACTATTTAAAGACACTCACTGTAAGGTCAAAGATAAAGTTTTCATTGATAAAAGATCTGCAAAAAAAATATGTAAGTTTGGCACATTTTATTCAGACATTATTCATATGTTATAATTATCGGTTTAGTATATAATAGTTTTATTTTTGACAACTTTTAGAAGGATCATCACAGCAAATAAAAGGAGTACACTCAAGTTGCAGCTCAAAGGGGGTCCTAACTGCCCCCTATGACCCCAGAAGAGTTTTGAGTTGAAGAAAATCTGGACAAAAAAGGCCGTGTATACGGTTTTGGCACGGAAGGGGTCAAGTTGAAGAAATCAGCTACAATTACAGCAGCACGTCACTTATAAGCTGAGCATTTTGATCCAAGACAGCAAGCGCAACTCCTCAATCAGAGCATTATAAAACAAGCAGAGGTTATAAGTCAAATTGCTAAGAAATAAGGGAAGACAGAGCGCATTATGAAAAAAGTTTTAAGATTTCTTAAAGGACAAAGTGCAGGTTCTTCCAGCCAAATCAATTTGAACATTAATGATGAGCAGGACTCTCAAAATGACAATGATGATCCCACAAATTTATCTGATTCTAATTAATTTATATAATCTACGTATAGCTTTAAAATAATTGTGGATGTCATGATTAATTTTTAATTTAGCACATTTCATTTTCAGATATAAAAATTTATATTTGGTAATCATTACATATGTTGCATGTGATGATCGTATCGTGATATATTTAAACTTTTTGTTTATTTTTAAGGAGAAAAAATTTTTCAAAAGCGAAAAATTTTTTTGGCGGGGGAGAAAATTCTGTCGGAAATTCCGACGGAAAATTCCGTTAAAAAATTCGACGGAATGCTCTCCCCCTCTGCAAAATTGCCTGCACCTTAATCCCTGTACGACGGATTTTCCGATGGGGTGATTCCGACGGAAATACCGTCGGATTCTGTCGGATAATTTTCTGCGACGAGCTAATTCCCGACGAGGTATTTGGCGCCGTATTTTCCGTCGGAAACCTAATTTTCCGTCGGAAAAATTAACTTTTACCGTCGGTAATTCCATCGTAGGTCTTGTATTACACTACAAGAAAACCTTTTGTGGCAATTTGAAACTTTGCTACAAAGTTGTCACAAATACTGCGTTACAAAAGGCTATTGTGGCAAATTTTAGTTTGCCACAAAATATATAAATTTTCTGGCAAAATTCAATTTTCCACAATTACCAAATTGCTACAATAGCTCATACTTTATAGCAAGTCAAACAGTACGACAAAAATGCATTGGCTGCAAAAACATGCTATTTGTAGCAATATAATTAGCTACAAAACTACATTTTGGCGCTAAATTTGAATATATTTTGTGGCAACTCATATTGTGCCACTGAAAATGTATAATTATTTGTATTATACAATTTTGTACGTTTGAATTTTGTTTTAAACTGGATGGATGGATATATGTTGTTTTAGTAATATAATTAATATTTACAATTGGCAATGAAATATGATATTGTACATAAATATGCTTAATAAACAAAAACAAATAAAGGAAACCAAAGACAAAAGTTGAAAGTTAAAATCAATTCCATATATTAGAAGTTCAATCACATAGTATTACTCCTGATAAGTGTACTTTGTTTATAATTTCTAATCAATGAAAAATTGAACAATTCCGTAAGAAAAGTACTGAAATCCAAGAAAACTAAATTGTGCTAACTAATTAAGAAAGCAAAGAGAAAAGCGAGGCCTTCATGATCAACATCTTATTCTCTTCACTCCGTATGCTTGTTCAGCACCGTTCTGTAAATTTGACGCCTATATGAAAAACGCAGTAAATAAAGAAATAAGTATTAAATTTCAGGTACTGTTTGCATACAAAAAACATGACAATGTATGTTGCGATGATTCTGAAACAAATAAGAAACAGATGGAGACTTTGGCAACCAATATGCTCTATTGCTTGATGGTCACTTAAATAATCATAAAATTGTCACAATTCACATGCTGCCAATACACCAACTGCCATGGCTATTAGTACAGCACCTGCTTATTCGCGCACAGTTGTAGCCACAACAATTGCACAGTTACAGCCGCTGCTGTCTTGACAGCACAGCTTGCTGCCTATTCAACACAGCGAGCTGCTGCCTGTTCAACACAGCGAGCTGCTGCTGTACAGTGCAGTGTGCTGCCTGTTCAGTGCAGTCGCTGCTGCCTGGACAGGATAGCCACTGCTGCTTGTGCTGGTGTAGTGTGTTGCCTATTCAGTGCAACCGTTGCTGCCTGGACAGGATTGCCACTACTGTCTACGCAGGTGTAGTGTGCTACCTGTGCAGTGTAGCCTCAGCTACCTGCGCAGTGCAGCCTCATCCCTATGCAGTACCTGAACAATCCAACCTGAAAAGTCACATTCCATAAAATATCGACAACTTTAGCATTTTATGAAAAAAATAACAAAAGAAAAATCTGCCACTTCACAAAACTCCAACGACGTCAATGATGGCAAATAATACCAATGATGAGGGCACCTTTGATAATGATCGTAACTGTAGAGATACACAACACTAACCTCACCATCTAAATCAAATAGCATTGGCCTCACAAACGAGGTACCATGTCAACTCAAACAAAATCAGACACATAAATCCTCAAAAACACTGCAAGTACTTTGCAGGGCCACACTAATTGTTTGCACAACCAATGCAATGCCAATTCAAATCCTTACAGTTTGCACAACCATCACAATGCCAATTTATATCTCACATTAACTGATATCACCAATGCCCAAGTATTGTATAAAAATCCAACATACCTTTTATCCACTTGGACTACGCTCCATATAAGAAGAAGAAGAAAGATGTCGAGATGATCCACTTGATGGAAATAGAGTGTGCCAGACCATGAAATGTGTTGGACCTGTAAAAGGCCATAGTGAATACTAGATATAGTTGACAAATATGAAATATATATGAGTGCCTGATTCATAAGTAAGATTTTAGAATTGAAGTCCATTAGTCGCAAGCCTTGATTACACAACACAAGTGGAAGCTATTAGCTTCAAAGAAATGTGCTTAAATTTTACATATGATATAGGAAAGTGAATTCTAGCAGTGATGTAATGAAAATGATTCAAAGCGCTCAAATATGAACCATAATACTGTTGGAAGGTATAGAATCAACATATCACCAGTTTTATAAGTTAACTAAGCCTGAAGGTTCTGAAATCACATATTACACCCACTCATTCAATCACAAAAGTAGATCATAAAACACTTCCCCTTCTAATTATAATACTTGCAGTATAATCAATAGATTTATCATCTAACATCACCCATTACAGTGCCAGAACAAGAAGATGATAGTCAACAGACTTACCACTGGCATCATTGTCCAATCTCATGAAAAATTTACTAGAATGTAGTTAAGCCCCTCGCCTGTCATGTTACTGGCATCTGCATTGCCAAATAGAGCACAACACTCAAAATTTGGTATGGCCAAGCCTGAACTTAATCTATTACTCGCATCCTCATCTAGGCTCTTCCGGAAACTCTGACTATAATCACTATTCAGCAGTATATTCCCCTTCTATTGTATTATCATAATTCAACTTCCTTTTGTTCAGCTTTTCATCCTTTCTCTTAAGAGAGATAGTTTTTACTTTAGCTACCTTATGCTCCTTATAATTATTTGGATCTAGTTTGGCATGGAGAGGGGTACACACCGACCAACAAGCATACATAAGTGCTTAAACTTTGAGGTTTTGATAGGATACAACCCCCTCCTCAACATCTTACTTGCATATAGTTTGGTCGGTTCTCATATAGTCATATATCCCTCAACTTTCTAATTAAACACAAATATAGACAACCAAATAGCATTATAAACTTAGGTTGTTGCAGTTAACCCCTCTTCATATAGTCAATTGTAATCTTTGTAATCACCAAAGTTAGAATTTAGAACTAAATAGCAAATAATACAATATAATAACATCCAATCCAACATTCATGGTGGTTATCCACACTTATCCAAACCAGAAACAAAATAAAACTGGAGCAAGGGAAAAGGTTAAGGCATCTGCCTAGTTGAGAACCCAGGCCAGCTCCTTGAGCACAACCAGAAACAGAGAAAAATGCTGAGCAACGGAGCTGTATAGCAACACCAAGTCTAAATCGTGTAGCAAACAAACAAAGAAGAAACGTAGCAATAGAGCATAAGCAATGGAGAAGCTGAACGGGGGATGGGGAATTCAAAGTTAGCCGATATATCTAATAAGATAAATGATTATATCAAATTGAAGGCTAGAGAATGGATCTCAAATTCGAAATCAGAGTAAATCATCCACACAATTTAAAACTTTAAATATTTACGTTATATATGATAAACGTATTATTTTTTACTCTACGTACATAACAATGAATAATATGAGTTACACATTTACAAAATAATACAAATTTTATCATCCAACTTTCAATTATTATCCAACATACCTTCATTTAATTTATTACATTTTAGGTACAACATATGAAATAATCTACTAACTACAAATATTATCTAAATTTTGAAATTAATATGTTACAAGTACTTCTACAATACTAAATAACAAGTACAGATATTATGCAATTAAATAATACGTCACAATATTTCACCCTCCCACATTTCCTATATACTAACATACTAATTTTTGTAAATATTCACTATTAATTTTAACTACCATAAATTCTACGAGTTAACCACATGAAACATCCACTTCCAATATGAAATTCTATAAAGTTACAAATTTAAAAGTCCAAATAATAAATTCCAAAAAATTACATTCAATTAAATTTTTACATCATCCACACAATTACTAATAATACTCAATAATTACTTTCACATTCACATCAAGACAACCACATTTAAAATCCAACATCTATGAATTACTTAATAAAATTTCTACAACTAACACAAATTACCATATAATTGTTAAATTGTAACTTTAATTTCTTAATTTCATCAAAATATCTACTACAATCTAAACAAATAACATTTACATATTAAACTTTCATATTCACATCAACACAACCAAATTCAAAACTCAAAATCTACAAATAACTCAATAAAATTTCAACAACCAAACAAATTACCACATAATTGTTAAATTCTACCTCAAATTTATCAACTTCATAAAGAATTTACTATAAATTAAATAAATATAACTTACTTGAATTTAGAAGAGAAAGTTGGTGGTGGAATTCGGCTAGCCGGCGCATTGAACGGCGACGGGATGGGCGGCGGCAGCGAACTGGGCGGCGGCAGCAAATCGGGCAGCGGCGGCGAACCTCTTCTCTGTCTACGTCGCTCTCTCTCTCGGTGTTGTATTGGGTGCGAAAAATGGCACCCGAAACCCGTATTTCTGCGTTTAAAAGGCTGTCCGATGGAATATTCCGTCAGACGTCTGTCGGTCCGTTCAGTCCAACGAAATATCCGATGGAATATTCCGTTGGATAAGGAATCTTTTCAAAAAAATTCCCTCCTTTTTCTGCAGAGATCTGGTCAAATTTGACCAGATTTACAATGAATTTCCGACAGAATTCCGTCGGAATCCATCGGAAATTCTGACGGAATATTCTTTTGTTGGAACATCTGTCGGCCCTTTTTGCTTTTTCCGTATCTCCGTCGCCATGTCCGTCGGCCTATCCAACGGTGTCTTTTTCGGTCGGCATTTTCCGTCGGAAAAAACAGATTTTTTTGTACTGGGATGGTTGGCTGCTCCGTACTCGTTGCAGAGGTTATGGGTTCGACTCTCCTTTTGCTGTCCACCTTCTGTTTTTTTTTTTTTTTTTTGAGTTTTGCCTTTTCATTTTCTCTTATTTTGTTCTCAGTCCTCTCGACTCTCTACTTGCCCAGACTCTCTGCTTTCGTCCTCAGCCCCTCACTAGCTCATTCAGACACTCACGCAGCCACGACCACTAGTCCCACCTTCTCTCTCTCTCTATCTCACTCTCTGCCTAGTGCCCAGTTGCCAATGCCGCCACTTGTGTCGCCGCTTTCACTCCTCCTCAGCTGTCCTCCTAAGTCCCAAATCCCAATCTGAGGTAACTCCCAAAAATTCCCAATTTTTATTTTTAATTTTGTTATTTTATAAATAATTATATTTATTTTATTGATTTTAGTTAGATTCATATTAAATAATTGATTAACTTAGTGAATTTCATACATTGAAAAATGAGGTTTTTATCCTAATTGTCTTCTTGGTTGAAGATTTAAAGTTGGGCTAATTTTGTTTGTAATTGCTTCCTTGTTTATGTTTAGTTTACTAATTTTTATTGAATTTGTATTGAATAAGTGGTTAATTTAGAGATTTACTCATCACTTAAAAATTTAGGTTTTGCCTTGCCCTTTCTTGATTGAAAATTTAGAGATTTACGCACTTCATTTTTAGAACTATTAAAGTTTATGTTATGTATATTATTAATCTCGCCCCCTTGCTTGAAATCCTAACTCCGCCCCTAATCTTGAAACCTGGTTGAATTGTATATCCATGTGTGTTGTTTTTATCATCTATGCGTCCATCCCAATCACTGTTTGTGCATCCAGGAAGCCTCAAGTCCATCTCTATCTTGTATAGAAGACCATAACTCTTCGTTCTTTTGATGTACCTCAAAATTCTCTTTGCTGAAAAGTAAGCTTAGTAGTCAAACTGATGAATGGGGAGGCAATGCTGATGACATGGCCTATATCTGGTCTAGTGCTAGTCAGATAGATGATATTCCATTATACTTCAATAACTTGATCCATGTACCTTTTCCTTATTATTGTCTTTATAAAGTTTTCCGTTTGTAGCTATAGGTGTTGATAACTCCTTGCAATCAAGCACATTAAACATCTTAAGAACGTCTTCTGTATATTTTTCTTGAGAAGTGAAGATCTCACCTAGGCTTTGCTTTACCTACATGTTAAGAAAGCACTTCGTTAGATTTATGTCTATCATCTCAAATTTGGTCATCATGGCCTTCTTTAACTCTTCAATCATACCTTGACTTATGCTTGTGTATATGAGATCATCGACATATAAGTCAAAAATTAGAAGATCTTGTCCTTGGGTCATGATGTATAAGGATGGCATACTTAAGCACTTCATAAAGCCACTTTGAAGTAGCTACCCATTTATTTTGCTACTCTAGGCAACTGGTGCTTGTTTAAGGCCAAAGAGAGCTTTCCTCACTTACTAGACCTTGTCTTTTGATCCTTTAAAGATGTATTCTTAGGGTTCCTCAAGATAGACCACTTCTTCTAACTCACCATCTAAGAATGCTAACTTGACATCAATTGAAAGATTTGTAACTTCAATTGTGTTGTTATGGCAAGTATTGTTCCTACTATCTCCATGCAAACTATATGAATAGATTTCTCATTGAAATCAATTCCAAACTTGTGGATATCCTTGGGCGACTATACAAGCTTTATACTTCTGAATCAAGTGATCCTCATTACATTCAATTTTATATAATACCCATTTAAGTCTGATGACTTCTTATCTTGAGGATTATCTATCAACTGTCAAAAATGCTTTGATTGCTTGGCAACATTCATAGTCTTGTAGATAAGTTCGAGGATGCCTTTCTCAGTTAGACATTTGAATTAGCTGAAGAGAGCTTGATGGATTAGACTCTGGAGATCTAGGCTTGAAGAACTTGATACATTTCAAGATGGGCTTCCTAGAAGAGATAGGCCTAAATCAAGAAGTATATCTAATCTAATTTCTTGAATTTGAAGATTTTCTTTAGTCAATTGTTAGACTGGATCATCTAGCTAAGTCTATTTGGATGCTTTATCTAATATGACGTCTTTTGAAATGATGAACTTCTTAGCTTTTGAATGACGAAGATGGTTCATCTCGGACCCATCACTATAGTAAATGAAGATGCATTTTTCTTCTTTATTGTCTAGCATTTGCAATTCTCTTTTGGTTGTACAGTAGGCAATACATCTTAAATCTCTAAAAGGAGGTGTTTTGGGCTTCTTCTTGAAGCATTTTTCATATGGTGTCTTATTCAGTGCAACTTTGATGGAGGAATGATCAAAGATATAGATTGTTGTATTTATTACTTTGGCCCAAAATTTTTTTGACAAACTCTTAGTTTGCAACATCTTGAGGGTCATTTCAACTATTGTTCTATGGTTTCTTTTTGCAACGCCATGTTTTGAGGTGTGCATTGACTCTTATCTTCCTTCTAATGCCTTCCTTTTCTCACAAGCTAGGTTCTCAGAAATTTAAATTTGCCCAATTTTTTTGTCCATGAGGGCCTTGAATTGTTGGAAACGTGAGAAAGCATGTGATTTTTATTCAAGAAAGTACACCCATATTATGTGGGTATAATCATCCCCAAATAATAAGAAGTTTCTTTTTTCTCCCAAACTAAGATTTTGTTATGGGCCCCAAATGGTGTGAGAGACTAGTTGAAAAAGAGCTTTGACCCTCCAAGAAGTTTTTTTTAATGCAATTTTGTGCATTCTTCCCATAATACAACCCTAATAGACATTTTAGTTGGCATTTATTGTTGGTAGATCCATAATCATATTACTTCTTTTTAAAACTTAGACACTACCAAGATTTAGAAGAGCATATCTTTAATACAATTATGCCACATCATCCATAATAGAGCTGAGAGATACCTTTTGTTATGCTGGCATTTTTAGATGAAAGATTCTATTGGAACCCTTAAGACTAAAGCAATTAAACAATCGTTTCTCTTTTCGAATATGAAGCATTCATTATTGCTGAATTTCACTAAATAGCCTTTTTATCAACTGGCCACACTTTATAGATTTTGGGGTAGACCATAAACATATTGAATATCTATAATAAATTTAATTAAGCCATTTTAGTCATACAACAATCACCATTTTGTGTGAACCAAAAATTATGATATTTATATCCTTTTATTATCTAATAATTGCTCGAAATAAATTATTAATTTAGTATTTTAATATTATTTTATTTGTTTTGTAGGAATTGGGAAAAAAAAATTTGAAAAAATTAATAATGCCCAAATGATTAATACAGGACCGGTGGAGAAATAAGGAAGAGAAGAAGATGAAAAGAACCGACCCAGCACTGAAAGCATTGCGCGAGGCCCAGCCCATTGCCTCACCTTCCCTTCTCCTTCTCTCCTCCTTTCTCTCTCACAGGCCGGCCCAGTTTGTTTTTAAAGCCCGGCCACACCTTCAGATCGGGCTCCCTCTCTCAAAACAAATCCGTTTTTCAGGCGTGTTCTGCTCGTCTCGTGTGCAACCCTCTCCGCCAGCTTCCCTTTGCCCATTCCTTTCTCTCTCTTGCCGGGCCGGCCCACACGCGCGCCTCTCCAACTCAACTTTCATCTCTCTCTTTCCCACTTATAAAATCACGTGGATGTCACATGATTCCCAGAAAGCGCCCCTCCCCATCTTTTCTTCTCTGTCTTCATATTCCTCAGAGAACCCGGAAATGCAAAATCCCTACCCAGATCGAAAGCAGGGCCTTTTCATCTTCCTCCATCATCGCAACCGCTGCTCACTTCCTCTCTCTCCTCCTTCATTATCTCTCATTATCATTATCATCGTTTCGTCAATGTTTTTTTGGAGCCATTAATTCAACGATTAACGGGGGCAATCGAAGAGGAGGAGAATGGCGCAAAAGGGGGTCGAAACAGAGCTTGAAGGCCGGCTTTCTGAGCCTTCGATTTTTCTTTTTTTTTTTCCGTTTTCAGTTTCAAGTTTTTAGATTCACTATAGTAGATTTCCAATTCAGTGTAATTCGTTTTTGGGCTATTGAGTGCGAGTTGAACGTTTGAAATCAGGCTTGGAAGAGTATTCAATTTGGGTGTGCTTTGTTGAGTTCAAATCAATTCTTCTTTGTTTCGATTCTTCAATTTGCTCCCGAGAGTTGCATTCTGTCCTTTTGGGAAGATCGATCTGAAGCCTTCGCTGCTCTCTATTGCTCCATGCTTGTACTGGATTTGAGCTGTGTGGTCTCATTGATGGGTATTGATTTTTATTACTATAATTTTTCACTGTAATTAGAATGACTAATTATGCTCATCACTGTTAGAATTATGCCAGTTCAATAAATTAGCAACAGTTTATTTTTGCATAAAAAAATTTATTCTTCTAGTGTGTCCTAATTTCATGTACTATCCATGTGGACGACACCCGTAAGTATTACAACCATAAATCGTATACTTGTGAGAATCACGACATTTTGCGTCCTACATCTTTGGGTTTTCCCATCACTAAGGGCCTGTTCTTTTCGTGAGTAAATGGGGGCGGGTAAAAAGTTGAAGTGGGTTAAGGTTGGTTGCGGTGGGTTGAACTGGATTGAAGTTGGTATTTTTTTTGAGATGGGTTGAAATAGGTTGAAGTGGGTTGAAGTTGATTGAAGTTTGTATATTTTTTGGTGGTGAGTTGAAGTGAGTTAAAATAATGAGAATGTCTGATAATTTATTAAGTTATTGTAATTTTTGGTGCATTTTTTCGCTAAATGGTAATTTCACAATTTTGTAACTATTTTTCTAGAAGTTGGAGGCCGGCACAACTTGGCAATTATTTTTAACGATTTGGGTTACCAACCATTAAATTTATGAAGGGATGGGTTGAAATTGGTTGAACTAGGTTGAGGTAGATTGAAGTTGGTTGAAATGGGTTGGGGTTGGTATTTTTTTCAGTTGGGTTGAAGTTGGTTGAAGTGGGTTAAAGTGGGTTGAGAGTGATAAATTTAAAATTGCCTACGAAAAGAACAGGACTAATAGTGATATTTTATTTTACATGCACTCTTGTTCAATCAAAGGAATGAGCTTTTATTTCATGTGATGTGGTTTGAGTAAGCATTATCAGTATACAGTAAGTCTTATGACTCTTGCTAAGTATTTAGGCAAGAGTAGAAGATATTTTCACAGCTACCTCTTTCAAGGAACTTGGCCTAGCCCCATTGTTAGTTGACAATCTCGTATGTGATGTGTGTGTCATGTGTATTTTGTGCACTTATACTGAAAATCATTTGATATTTTGACTGCTCATTTTTTCATAATCTGCAATGTAGTTTCGATTTTTCATTATCATGGCTCCCTCAATTTTTATAGCTTGACCTGAAAGGTCAGTTTTAGCGGCTAGCCCAAAATTATAAGCACCCTTACCTTATATGCCTGGAGAGGCCCCATTAATTTGGTTAGAGTGAGCATAAGTAGATCCTTGGATTCCTCTATTGCGGTCACTACATGATCAATCGTTGGAAGAAGACTGCTTCATGTTGTTTGCATGACCTTTTTATTGTCAATTATGTCTCCATATATTTCAATGTTATTACCTATGTTTATGACACAATTGAAAAATTCTTAAATGGTTTCATCTTTCTTCCTTGATAAAGTGTCAAATTCCTTCTTTTGTTTAGTTTAGTTTATATTGTATTCCGATAAAAAATTGTAATTTGGGTTAAGTAATCTAGCATCTCGGTAAAGTTATCTATTTACTTCCTTCCATATTGACATTGCAATTGTTAATTTGCTGCCTACTTGTTTTTAATAGTGTAGCTTTAAAATTTTAATGTTTGATTAGTAGAGACCGTTAGTGATGATAAGCACCATGAATGCACATTGTTGTCCTAATGTCATACCTTCACCCCACTTTTTAGTCCTTTGATTCTAGCTAATGGAGTTAGATGGTCCCTATGCTAAGGACTATTCAGGAACTTCTGAAGACTTTTTTTTTTTAATCATGTTGTGTTCCTTCAGTTGTCCCTTCAATTATCCTACAATTTTTTTGTTTGTTTTTAGAGTAATACTCACTGCTACTTTATTAAGTAAAAAATAAAATGAATCTTAGCAAGCAATCCTGTAGACTAGCCGTTTGGGGGGAGGGTGTGAGCCTTTCCCTCATGCTATGGTCTTTATAGTGGCAACTCTACTGGGGACTACTAAGAGGGTGAGACTGAAAAATTAGAATCCAAAAAGCATTTTGTTACGTTTGCATTAAGCATCCTACATCATAGTTATTGTCCAAAAGGGGACTAACAACGAATTTAGGTTTAACACAATTCTTGCCGTCTTGGGAAAATAATTGCTAACTCGATGGGTCCGATTGACTCCCAATTGCACAAGTAGTTACTAATCGCGACACACTTTAACCAATCCACATGATATATGTGAAAGCAACTAAACACGTTAGTCCTTCCATGCATCCTATTCTTGATGAAGTGTTATAGGTTGCAAGAAGTCAATTCTAAACCTACCTAAACCAACATGTAACATTCAACCTTAGTCTAGGCTAGAATTCATTTGACTAATTTGCATTGTATGTTCTTGAAATTCTAATGGACTAATTGGCATTGTATGTCATTTATGATTCATGAACTAGTCATCAGGTTACATGGAGGGCCTAAGTTAGGCTTAGCGGTTACAAAGATTAGTTTAGTCCTACCCCACCCAGCCCATAGACATGGACACATTCTAGGCCACATAACCCCATCATGTTACTTTGTATAGGCTAGTTTGGGCCAAGTTAGTCACGGACTAGTTTTTGGTAGGTCCTCTTAGGATGCTTCTTAGAGTTCACTCAAAGAATTCTCCTAAGTCTTGTAACTTTTAGTCTAGGTTTTGTTCAAATATAACTAGTTTAGACTTTTTATTAGTGTTTTCTTAATTATATAGGTAATAGTGAGAATCAAACAAATAGCAAATATTGAATATAAAAATGTGTAAAAAGCTACCACAATACTAATCAAGATGCATGAAGAGGCAAATGGAGAAATGGAATGAAGCTCGACTGGTATTAGCTGGGTATTCCAAAACACAAGCGGCTTAGCATGGGCATACTTGAAGCATAATTGGTGCAGCCATGGCGGACATGGTTTGGTGTGCTACTTAGTTTATTGTGCTGCTTGAATTTCCTCTAGGCCACTTTCATAGATTTGAGGTGTGTATAACCCTCTTCTTATGTGTTTGTAATCATGTAGGTTTTAGGTAGGTTTTTACATACTTTTAGCTTAGTTTTTGCTTAATTAGGTTTAAGATTAGATCTAATTTTTTATCGAATGCAAGTTTGAGTTTTCTTTATTTGATTGCCTTCTTTCTTTACTTTGTTGCAATTTTAACAAATTGCAACTCTTAGATACCTTGAGTTTTAGTCTAATGATTTTGAGGTATCCTATGTTTTTGGGCAATAGTCACGGGTCCTTTTCTTATTGTGGCTAGAAATTTTCTAAAATTATAATTTTGAGCCAAATGGTGTGTTATTCATAATGTTCCTTTTTTTGGCCTATTGAAGAAATATTTTTGTTCTAAATGATTTAACTTCTTATAATGACTTCACTACTATATTTAAACAATCTACTGCTCATATCATAAATATTGTGTTTTTATTATTATATTTTTTTGCAATTATAAGTGCACAATGCTTAGGAAAATAGTAAAGCATAATTAAAGAGCTTTGACCACTACATGGACTTAGTGGGTGCTGGATCCTAGCATTTCTCTATCTTTCAGTTTAAAGAGATTGTTAATCTCAACCACACATTCCTTAGCTTGAGCATAAAACAATTTCGTTTGATTTCCTGACCCCAAATAGTAGTCATTAACCAAGCTTTTATATTTTTAAAGATAGTGAAACTTTAATTAAGAATTAATATTTAGCGTATAAGGTTCGATGAAATAATAGTCACCATTAGGATACTTCTTTTATTGAAAGTTGAAAATGGAAATATTATGATAGAAAGATGGAAAGGGAGTGAACAACAAATCTCATCAAAGATACTTTCTCATAGAAAAATAGAGAAACTCCACTTTTCTTTTGTTGAATTATGCTCAAATAATTGCGTTGTTCACAACACTCAGCTTCTCCTTCTATAGAGGAGGTAAACGACATAGGACACCTTAATGGTTATAGTGTACACACTGTAATAGGATTGCTTGTATGGCTAATGTAGACTACCTTATCATAGTGACTTGATGCATTAATAAGAAAACACACTAGAATAATGATACAACTACATTTTTAAAGTACTCAATGCTTATAAGTCTAGTCATCCATAATAAGATTCTACATACCTTCATCTCTAATTAAGTCATCCAATCCTTCATTTTCCTGATAATCATCAAAATCTTCATCAAGTTAAAGATACTTTGGATCCTTATTCACAAATAAATCATGTAAATATTTTTTTTATCTTTTTTGATAAGAATTTTCCAGACCTAATGCCAAGGAAAAAAGAAAAAAATGTCATCTGCAATAGCTCCCACCACTTTTGTGTAGTCATTGAATTCACTATAATAGCAGAAAGTAGCATTTATACAATGCATTGGTATCATTCCTCGCTTTATCATTACCCACACTTGATAATGAATATTATAGAAATCAGTAGCTCTTGCTAAAGAAGGATTCCTAACTATTCCTTTTTTTTTTTTCCTGGAAATCATTCTTGTCATAGATCATTAGGGTCGTTTACCTTAGCTAATTAAATAAGATAATGAGCTAGTTTGGCCTTTGAATTGTCATACTCAATTATTGCACAATGTACCTCAATGTGCAGACTTTTGCATTCAAGGCCTCTTATCGATCCATTAGGAGACATGCAAATCCAGTAAATTCTTTTAAATATACACTTTTGAAACTTAGTTAAACTTGAAAAGAATAGACACTACGAGTTAGGGGATTCCAAGAAGTAAGCTACCATCACATATTCACAAACTTTCATAATTGGATCATTTAGATGGATTGAATTTGCTAGGAATCTAACACGACCAACTCCAGATCTATAAGGAAAGAAGATCGCAGTACTCCATGATTTCTATGTATATAGGACTGATGGTTGTAATAGTTGATGTAGGTTGAATATCAATCATTGAACATTTTTCTTGAACATGTGCTTCATTTATTTATAAACACAACCTGCTGAAGCTCTGCACTATTAGATAGGAAAAAGATAAAAGCCTAAAGGTTGATCTACTTTTTGTATGAAATTCTAAAGTATCCATAAGAACCCTACTATAATAGATTCGTTATCGTAATAATGACATTTCATTTTAGATTTCTTCCCTTTTCGGCATAAGTTCTGCTCTAATGATCACTATTGGTAAATTCACAACCTAAATTATCTTCCAGAGAAACTTTCAATCCTTTTATACAGTCAATAGAGAAGGAAAACTAGTTAAGCCATTCTTACCAATGCATGGGTTATCGTTACACTTGCATATTTGATAAATTCTTTTCCAAGGATTCATTTGCAATCTGTTAAGATAAAGAAAGGACTTCGAGCAAAAAAATTAAGAATTTTTCAACTCATCTTATGATTAATGGTCAATAGTATTTTGGGGAGTAGGGGCGAAAAATTTTGTCATGCTCTAAGATGGTGTTGAAATCAAGTTACTTGTTGCTCTAGCCCAATTCTAATCCAAGAAAAGCAATTATTGTGACTAAATATGACTAGTGAAACTAATTACTAACTAACCCTAATATAAAAATAGTTAATTAAACTAATACAAAACATAGCACAATCAACACAAAAACATCATATTAACTAACAACAACGAGCAAAGCATCTAATTTAAGTAAGAAATCTTTAAATTTAATAGAGAAAAGAAAGGAGAGAAAAGCAAGCACCTTAAAAGCTTGAGAATCCAACAATAGAGGTTGGCCTCCATTGTTAGAGCAAGACAAAGAGTTTTAGGGGTGGATTCTCCACTTATTCCTGCTAATCTAACTCAACTATCCCTAATTTAGCCCATTGTGAACCAAAAACTCAAACTCTAAATATGGATTTTCAAACTTTAACTTCAAAAGAGAGAGAAAGTTAGGCATTTGCAACATGCTAAAAAAGATTGGAGGCACTAAAAGTAGAAACGAATGAGAAGATGAGATTAGAAAATTAAATCATCAACTTCAATGCATACATCTCCCACAAAGTAACTAGATCAAAGCATTAGACTAAGAATAAAAGCATTACAAATATGAAATTGGAATAAGAAGATAGTAGTGAAGAGAGAGAAAGAGAAACATTAAATCATCAACTTAAATCCATAAGAACTTGATTTTAGCCTCAAATTAAGCTAATTCTACATTAATCTCCTCCTAGGCGAAATTGTGAACCCTAAATGCTACCTTGAATGGTAGCATCGCACATAGTCAGGCCAACTAAAGATATGATATAAAGATAATGACTTTGAACATTTGTGCCTAGGTTTTTATTCATATTTTAGGCATTTTGGTTTTTTGTTTTTTCTTGCATTTTTTCAAGAGCTTAGGAAACATCTTCTACAAATGAAAAGTTCACATGTCAACTTCATAACGAGACTCAAAGGATTGATGGTAACGTGCATAAGATAGGCACAAAATCACACATACGTGGTGGGGTTATTATAAAAAAAACTAGAACTATATCCTCAACTAGACATCTTATCATGCAAACTCCATTTGCATATAACTCAATAACCTAGCAATATGGGATCACAATTTCCTAAAAAGGAACACAAATCCACTAAGAAAAATAAAAATACTTTTGAATTTTTCTAAATTTTCAAAAAAATATATACAAATGGTCACCCCACACCAAAACTCCACGGCGTCCTCATTGTAGGAACTAAAGTGCTAAAAAATAGTCACATAAACAATCTAATCGTAAATCAAACACAAATCAACATGTGCAAACCTGTGATGCCGCCAAACAAAACACAAGGAAAGACAAAAACAAAATACAAAATAAAAACAAAACCACCTAAACAAAAACACACAAAACAAACAAGGATGATCATAGCCAACTCAGCTCAACAAATCCCAAATTTCACCTCAATTTCGATCACTCACACAATGACAATCCTAAATATCGACAACTATGTACATAAAGAAATAAAGAAAAGAAAAAGGAGAACAATCCTCACTAAGATGTACTACAAGAGGCTATAGGAGCTTCAAGCACTCCATCAAATCACCAAGTTGCCACTTGTATCTATCCCTACCAAAGCTTGCAGCAACTTATCAAATGAAAGGAAAAAATTCTCACAATGAAAATAGTCAGTAACAAAAAGTATGTTCCAAAGAAAGCACATTACTAGATTAAAAATCAGAGCTCTCTTGAGCTTATCAAAACTCCGAGCCGAATCATAAGAGATATACACATGCCCAACATCACCCAATGAGAGGATAAGGGCATAGAAGTTTCACGAGAAGCATGAATGCTCAAACTAGGCATGAATACTAAATGCTCTTCACAATCATCAAGTCCTATAGCCACATCAAGCTCATGAGTCTGGTCTAAATTAGGGGCATAAATCATGCAAGTCTCACACTAGAGGAAGGTGGACATTAAGGGATCCATGGAAGATTGAAACAATGATGAATGGGGCAAGAGGATAGAAGTAGGAATGGACTTAGGAAGACACTTAATAGAGATTAGATCAACAAATTCCAAATCATTAGGCATGAGCTCAACAACCTTATCATCATAAAGCTCCTCCAAAGAAGTTTCCTCAAGTGAATACCCCTTCTCAACGAAAAAAAAATCCTCGGTAACAATCATGTCATGCTTAAGATCATAACTAGCCTTAACCACTAGTTTCTCACTCTTGTCATTCTCTTTTAAGAAGGCTAAAGAAAAAGTGCATTCTCCAAAACCATATGACCCCCATGAGCATCCCTAGTGTCTAGATGAGGATCGATCATTAGGGTATGCAAGGAAGGATCACTCAAGCCCTCAACAAATATTTGATTAAAAGGGTGCGAGTATAAGCTAAAATTGTAGTCCAATTGAAGACCATAAGAAGAAGAGGGAGAAATGCACTCATGAGGTTGAGGTTGTTGAAAACGAGGAACTTTAAGATGATCCTCACAATGAATCATAGTGTCCTCTAAAGCAACAAAGTCAACAGGTAGCTTGCCCTCATTATTCATGGAAATCTTAAATGTAATACTAGGGGCTTTCCTAATTGTCCCCCATGCATATGTCTTATCAATTAAATCCTTAAAAAAGTCCCAAGCCCTATTAGCATTCTCTCACAAAAATTCTCCCCCACACATAGATTCAACCATTGTCCTTGTACTCACATCCAACCCCTCATGAATAATTTGGCACATGTTCCATTTTTCTAAACCATGGTGAGGGCATTGAGTGAGAAAATCCTTGAACCTGTTCATATAATTCCAAAAAAGCCCATGTTTAAGTTGGACAAAAGAGAGAATTTTATACCTAAATCTAATAATCTTGCCAGTGGGAAAATACCTTTTAAGGAAAATATCAAAAAAAAAAAAGAATCCCATGATTTAATAGGACCAACCTGAAGACCATATATCCATCTCTCAGCATCATCTTTGAGAGCAAAAGAAATGAATTTTGTTCTCACAATATCGTTAGGTACCCTAGGCATGCGAATCAATGAACACCTCCTTAAACTCACGAATGAACAAATTACGATAGTCCAAAGCCGTTAAATTTGGGAAGCATGTCAACATAGTTCGCATTAAGCTCAAATTGCACGTCACAAGGGATAGCGGAAAGTCAGAACATGATCTTGGGGAGGTTCGAGGGGGATAGAAGTAATCCCTCAATGAACGTGGTCGGTGAGGTTCCACTATTTCAAGAATGGACCTATCAAGTTTAGCCGACTTGGAGTCAATGTTGATCACATTAGAATCCACAAAATCTCCATGTACATCATTCGCATGTAATAAGCCACAAATTTTGGGTTTTTCAATTTTTTTAATTTTTAAAAACTTTTCACATTCTCTCTTTTTTTTTTTTTGTATTTTGTAATATCATACAAATAAGTAGCTATTCTATAGGTCAAAAGACAAAATAAAGCAATAATAAATAAAACTGCACTAGCACATAATGGACAAAAAGCGGGCATATTACAAGAAGTGACTTAATTTTGCACCACCATTCCCAACAACGGTGCCAATTTGGTGAATAGTATTTTGGGGAGTAGGGGTGGAAAATTTTTCGTCCTATAGGATAGTGTTGAAATCAAGTCACTTGTTATTTTAGCGAAATTCTAGTATAAACCAAGTAACAAATGTGACTAAATATGATTAATTAAACTAATTACTCACTAATCTTAATATAAGCACAGTTAATTAAACTAATATAAAACACAGCACAATTAACACAAAATATCATATTAACTAACAATCACTAGCAAAGTATCTAATTTAACTAAGAAAGCTTTAAATCTAATAGATAAGAGAAGAAATACAAAATTGAGGACCTTAAAAGCTCAAGAATCCAATAGTGGAGGCTAGCCTCCATTGTTAGAGCAAGAGAAAAAGTTTTTGTGGTGGATTTTCCATTTGTTCCCACTGCATCAACTACTCCTAATTTACCAATTGTGAACAAAAAAATGAATCTTTAACTTAAAACGAGAGAGAAAAGTATACGTTTGCAACATTCCAAGAAAGATAGGAGACATTAAGTGTAGAAAAGGATGAGAAGATGAGATTAGGAAACTAAATCATCAACATCAAAGCACAAATCATCTATAAAGTAAGCAAACTAAAGCATTACATTAAGAACAAAAGCATGGCAATGTGAAATTGCAATAAAAGCATTGTAATGAAGGGAGTACAAGAAAAAGCATTAAATCATTAACTTCAATCCAAAAAAACTTGATTGTCACTACGAATTAAGCTAATTCTACACTAATGTCCTCTTACGCTAACGTTAGGACCCTAAACCCAACTTTAAAACCTATATTAAATACCTCACCTCTTATACAAATGAGGGACGCAGAGGATTTATATAGACCCCGAATTAGTGAATTTAGCATGGTCGTGCCATATGGCACAGGTAGACCATGCCAAATGTTTGGGTTTGGGTAAAAGAACATAGCAGAACAAGAATTTGGCATGGGCAGCCCGTGCCAAACTTTTGCATCCTTCTTCTTCGTTGTTTTCTTGTAGCTTTTGTGATGCATTGACTTAGCTTTGCTTCATGGTTATCTTGGGTTGGCTTTAGAGTTAACCCGGGTTAATGTGCATAACTTTTAGTGCGTTTTGCTTCCATTATCTGCTATTTGCGCAATTATCTTTCTTACGTCCAAAACTAAGAAAACACTAATAAATAACCTAATTGACCAATTATTATGAGCAAAATCTAGGTAGAGTAAAGTATAAAATTCACGCATTGCAAGACTCAACAACTACAATGATAACTCATACTTTCATATGCACTACAAAAAAAGTAGTTTTTACCAATATGGCACATGTGTTGATATAAGTACTTTTTCTGTTGGTAAAACACAATACCAAAAGATAAATATTTGTCGCTAAAATGCTGGTGAAAAACCTAATGGTAAAAGTTTTGCCAATAGATAATTGGATATATTGTAATTACGCCCTAACACCAATAAAAAACCTTATGTTGGCATTGTTCTACTTATACCAACAGCTGCTATCTGATGCAAATAACATACTTTGACCAACACAAAAAGTTATCATTGTCATTTTTTTTTTCCCGCGAAATGAGTATTGCCCACATAAATTATTTGTTGGTAATGGGCTTCCTGCCGCCTTCAATCAATGTTATCCAACAGAATAATCTGTTGATAATGGTACTCCTGCTATTTTCATAATAAATAAATGTACCTATTGGTAAAAATCAAACTGTGCATGTAGCCAATGTATTTTGTTGGTTGGATAACAAATACCTGCTATACCAAAGTGAACCTATAAAATAATATAACAACATGATACGCCTGCTATGACAAAATAAACAATTTTTACTGAGCCATAAATTTCATTGGATGTTGATCATAAAAATATACACATGACATCTAAAAATGTATGTTTGCATAATGTTCAAATCACCAAGGCAAGAGTATGTATTTAATTCTTGGCAAAATATTCGGTAAAAGTCATAAAAGAACAAAGTCAACCAAGAAATTGAGACTCAATCTATAATTCATTCATAATGTTCTTCGGCATGTTAATTTTCTTCAATAGCATCATCTTTATATTCATGATTAATAGCATTTGCATTTTGACCATCAACATCATCGTCTTCAATTGAAGCAAGAACATAATCTGATATCCCCTACGAAATTGATACACTTCAAAAGTTAATAAGGAATCCAACTCATATCATTCCAATAATTAATCATCATAAATATAACGATAACAATATAGATAAATACAACGAAAATTGTCATACCTCTCACTTAACCTAAAAAAACAAATGGAAAAGGCAAAGATTAGTAACACAAGGTTGAGAAACGACATTTTATAGAATAGGACAACTTTTAGATGGCCAGCTTCTCATTCTATTGGTGAATATGTCAACCAATATCTGAAACATAGCAAGGAGCATAGCTTTCACGTACAATTCAAGAAAATAGCAAGAAAGCGAATGAATACACCGTAAGACTGTGGATACTGATCTGCTAGCTCTGAGGGGATTACAGGTGTGGCAGAGGATACAAGGCACATATATATCATTTTTTTTTATGAAGAAAGTGATCCTCCAATGTTAAATTGTTTTAGGCTTTGCCTTCTGAAACTCTCATCATTCAATTGCTTTTGTTATTATCAGCTAACAACAGATAGTGGTATTGGCATTGCATAAGTGGTGCTCTTTGTCATTTTTGAATTAGTGCAACTCATTTTACTGATCTTCTATTTTACTTGTTGAAAGAATGAACCTAACAAGTAGGTTTTTCAGAGGTGTTATCTCATTTGCTATCCCACATATAAAGTATAGGCCTCACTAGTGGAATGCAGAAACTGGATATACACATAAGTTATCAAAGTCCAGCCCAAGTTAAGGAAAGATCGGTATGAGGCATAAAGAATTACCTGATGTTTCATAAGTAATTTTACCAAATGGGTGATATCACCAACTTTCTTCTCTAATTTCTGAACTATCTCTTGACTTGCTTTATGTTGTTCCTCAATTTTGACTCTTTTAGCACGCTCCTCCTGTAGGGTACATCTCTTAGAGCTTGAGCGAGGAACTTTGACACCCATACCATAAGTCTTTGCATAGCCATATTTATCATCTCCTACAACCTTTCTGACAATTTCATCTCGAATACCATTATCGCTTCAACTTAGGCTAACTCAATCTCAATTGTTTGCTAAAAACACACACAAACACAAGAATAATGATTAATTCAAATTGCAAAAGTGGAAACGGAAAAAAACCTTCACTATCAGTGTATTCTAATAAAAATTATCAGTATCAGTCTCAATTTGTTTGATTAAGGTACCTTTGCGTACTTAAAGCATCATCCAATTTGGAGACTTTCTTCGGTTTATGAGTCTTCATCCATATTGAAAGCTTGTCTATCATGTTACCTTTTTCCTAAATAACATATATGATTCTAGATGAGTTGCTTGAATTCACATCAAGCTACATATCAAAAAAAATCATATAGCATGTTTGGCACAATGCAGGTTCCTGACTAAAGAGATCACCCCCAAAGGGAACAACATTTCACTTACAATAGTGATGATTTGTCATGATTTTTAAAGATTATCCAAACAAGTTGGCATGATTTTTAAGCTGTATCAAAACAAGCTGGCATGATTCCAGAAAATGGGGGGGGGGAGTTGATCAGTTTGGAACCATTTATGACGAAGTTTTAAAGATTAACATCACAACATTACACTTGAATGAATTCAGCCAAACTTGACAAACCAGTTTATTCCATACTTTTATATAAAAATGGATTTCCCTCAGTCTCATTTCTTCTACAACAAAGCACACAATAGAAAACACAGCTCTATCGAAACAAGCTGCACATCAAAAAAATCATATAGCATGTTTGGCACGAAGCAGGTTCCTGACTCAGGAGATAACTCCCAAAGAGAACCACATTTCACTTATAATAGTGATGATCTGTCTTGATTTTTAAAGATTATCCAAACAAGCTGGCATGATTTTTATAGATTCTAGAGTATCTAAACAAGTTGGCATGATTTTTAAGCTGGCAGAGTATCCAAACAAGCTGGCATGATCTACTATACGACCCTCTGCATGCCATCTCATTAGTGAAGATGTCTTAGATGACATATAGAGCCTTTTAAGCCTAGGTATCAAAGGAAAGTAACACAAAATCTTCACTGGAACCCATTTACTAGAAGCTAATTTGATCACCTTTCGATCGTCTATTGTTTTATATCTTGAAGCACTACACTCAGGACATCTAGTAAGTTTAGCTTTGTCCTTCCAGAATAAAACACAATCATTGGCACATGCATCAATCTTCTCATAGCCAAGATCAAATTGCTTAAAGATTGTTTGCATCTTTTTAAGGGAATCTGGCAATGTTGAATCTCTAGGAAGAGCTCTTTTGAAGAGTTTTACAAAGGCATCAAATGCTCTATCCCTCACCCCACGTAAACATTTAAGATTATACATTTCCACAATAAATGAGAGTTTACTAAACTCTTCACAACCAGGATAGAGGGGTTGCCTTGCATCTTTAAGTAACTTAGAAATGCCTTTGCTTCTTCATTTGGGCCTCGATGAACTATTATGAGGCTCATGATGTTCAAAAGCCTCATCAATCATTTCATGCTTATCATGTTTACGTGACTTATGATTTTCGTAAATAAATTCATCATCTGCTGCATCGTTATCACTATCATATTTAGTCAAGTTGTGCTCCCCATGCAAAACCCAAATGCCTTTTTGATAATCACTATCCATAGCTTTTATGAGAAGATGACCTCTCACTGTTTCTCTCACATGATAAAAATAGTCAAAGTGCACATGGGCATACAATTTTATCATCAGTGGACGAAGTTGCAAATGCATGATCGAGGAATGCATCTAGACATTCTTTATATTCGCTACTCATTCTCCTCAACTTAACCCAACTTTTATCCGTAAACACATCCATAACGAGACGTCCCTACAATTATATTTACATTTGAAAATGATTATATATACCTTTAATTATATAACATAATTGCTCATATGTAAGATAAACTAAGAACTACAAAGTAGGCCCACATATCATAATGAACTAAACAACATTAAAATAAACAAAAATCATAGAAGGCCTCAATAAGCCTAGTGAAGAAACTAATAACCTAGCTAAATCAAGAAGTTTATTTGAAGTTTACAAGGAATTTATTTAGAATCCCTCAGTAACTAAAGTACAAGATACCACTCCGATAGGAAGTACAAGATAATACAATATGTCTCAAACATAAGGTAATAAAGTCATGAGATATTTTTAGGACATGAGCCCAATAATGTAGCACACGACACTTCGCATTGATGAACATGATCCAAAAGGTTAAAAATTAAGAAATACAAAGCTTAGCTTAAGCCAATAGGAGTAGACACCCTATTGTTTCCCATCCTATAAAAGGAAGCAAAAAAATTAATGTATAAGGGATTTAAATCCAAGTTTCAATTGCTCTTGTTTAAAAAGACGGACCTAACAATAATATTTATGATGATGGCGGTAATAATAGTGGATGTTCCATTTCCATTAGGCCATCATAAGCTTATTTCCACTATATTTTGTTATGATTTATGCAATTTGTGACTCTTATTTTGTTTTGAAATTATTTCACTACTCACTACAACAAAATTAATCTTTTGTAGCAATTTTTTTGTGGCAAATTGAGAATTGCCACAATATTAATAAAAAATCAAATTAATAATGGCAAAATAAAAATTGCCACAATTGCATTAGTCTATTGTGTCAATTATCCTAAATTGCTACTAAGATACAAGGCAAGTCAAGAAAAGTATATCTCAATAAACGGGGAAGAATTGACTTTTAAAAAAAAAGTTCTTCTTATGGTGTTTGAAGAGAGGCTAGGAAACTGGCCAAAGTTCTCAAAATTCACTTTGAGGACTTTTTCTATAGCTAGGATAGGGGCAACTGATCACATTCCTTAGAAAACTCTTTAAGAGGTATGTTGTGCAGCAAAGTAATAGCTAGAGAGCCAGAGGCAGAAGTTGTCTTCATCCCATATGCCATCTAAGAGATAATATTACACTGGCCTTGGGGAAATGAAGGTACATGTTCCAATGAAGGAACATTCTAACTACTCCTTTTTAGCAAAAATTCCCCTTTTAGCGGCTTAATGGAGATGAGTATAGTGGTCATTGACACAAGCTCCTAAACATTAGGGTTGAACTCTAGCCTTACACTTGGGGTAGGACCCAGTGGTGATAGTTTGATTTGTACGGCTAGGCAAATAGTCATACTAACCAACTCCGTGCATATACAAACCTCAAAACTTTTATCACTCTCACTGAGAGAAGCTATGCTTACAAGGAGATCATTTCTATAGTGCCAGTTGGAGTTCCCATTCCTACTATTGCTTTAGCTCTTACCTTTGAGCTTCCCACTACTTGTTCTCTCTAGTTCCCTCTAGAACCTTAAATACTTTAGGAGGGAGTTTGGTTGGGAATGCATCTCCATCTTCCCCCTTCAGTACATTTTCAAAGTCTCTGTGTGTGCTTGAATTAGGAACACACAGCTAATAGTTTAGAAGAATAGATGCACAAGATAAGAAAGTAAGGAAGCATTGCCAGGAAAACAGAGCTTGCCCAGTTAGAAGAACAATTAATTTAGCCAAAAACACACTTGTCTTCAAATACGTACGCTTGGGCTTCCATAACTTTATGTTACCAATCATGCTTTGCTTGTTGAATAGAAACTTCTTGTTCAAATCAACTACCTACTTGGAAATTTCACCTGTTGGAAAAACACTAACTAAGACTTAGTGCTATTCTTTATGAAGATCCCTGATGTAAACATAGGAAGCTTTCCATTTTCTACATTCCTAGGGCTTGTTAGCAATGGTATAACACTCTCTATAAAGCTAGATATGACACCAGTCACTGGCCATGAAGCATTAAAACCCAAATATTTATAAAAACTCAACAAGAGAGGGTTTAACCTTATGCAGGTGACAAATTGTTTCAGTATCAAAATGATAGAGACTTAGAAGAGTTGGTAAAGAATGACCTTGTAAAGCCCTGAGAAGTGTTTAAAGAAGGGATATAGGAGAAGTGTCAGCCCCTGATTGAAGAAAGCAACATAAACTACACAAAATCCCCTTTGGGGATTGGCGCGATTACTTCTGATGGTAGGAAGGAAAAATGTCAAACTTCTAAAGTTGAGATTCAAAGCCTTCAAATATCATCCTTGGTGGGGTGACTCTTCACCCACTTCTAATAGCTTTCATCTGGATACTAATTCTAAATTTTACCAAGATGTTCAATAGGCTCCTGGACCTAACAAAATCTCAGTAATACTGAACCCTCTACAAGACAGAATAGGAATACCCAAATGAAAAGGGGTTTGAAAGGCTAAGAATGATACTGAACCCTTCGTAAAACCACTCCCAACATCGCCACCCAACCCCCTCCCAACACCGCCACCCAACAGCACCTAGACCGCTCCCATCAGAAGAAGCAAACTCAACAAAGTAACCAAGAAGATGATGATGAGAATACCTGCAAAATTGCTAGATATGAACAACAACACCAACAATTTCGACCAGAAATTGAGGATTTTTCCTTAGCGTTCGTGCTTCTAGGTTTGAGGAAGTGGGGGAAGAGGGCAATCGTTTGTCCTTCAATTCTCTAGGTTGAGTAAGTTTGACGGGGTTTGGGGGTAGAGGAAGGGGGCACCTGCTAATAATTAACACTGACACATTATTGTAATTCCAATACTATTTAATTAGTCAAGTTTGTTTACCAACAAACGTAATTTCACAATGTTGGTATTGTTATTCAAATACCAGCATTATTTTCAATTGTTAGTAATATGTTAATAACACCGACACATTAATTGTTATTTGTTGGGAATATGGAGACTGTTATTTCATACCCAAACTTAAAGTTTCAACACCAACGAAAACTAGCGTCTGTTGCTAGTACTTATTTTTACCAACAGAAGTTATTTTATGTCACTAGACATCTATTGGTGAAACATACTTTTTTTATAGTGATGAGATTTTTCTTCCATATACCCACTTTTAAGTTTTTAAAATATATTTTTTTAAGTAAATAATGCATATCTCATATGATTTTTAGATGAGGAACAATGTTCAAATCTGAGTATGAAACTGAATAATTTTTCCCGATCTTTCTCAATAGCCAAGTCATAACACAATGCATGAAAGTTGCCTAACCCAAATATGTGGGCCCTATCTGGCAAGGCATAATTTGCCCTTGCAGCAAAAAGGAAAGAAACAAAGAAAAGCTCCAGCCCATGTAACTCTCCACACTTCTTCACACATTGGGCCTTTACATAGGCCGCGACCTAGACTAGCCTTTCTAGGTTGGCTCTCTCTCATCCGTCACTCACACGTTGGGCCCTATTTGAAGTCAAACCCCAACCATCGAATCTAGTATGCTCTACCAAGCAGGCCTCAGCATCCTTCTCTTTTCTCATCCTCTTGCTTGGCGCTATTATATCTCCAAGTCATAGAACATCACGCCCTGTACACCAACACTTCTATCTCAATTGAGCAAGCCCAAATGGGCCTATTTTGTTTGTTCATCTCTTGCGACCTTGCACCCAACCCACCTCCAGTCACTTGGCCCTGCTTCGTTCCAGCCCTCGTTGAACAACAGCTGAGTGTTTGTGAGTAAAAAGAAGCTAATCTGGTCAAAGATAATTACTCAAGATTAGTTTTTAGCTAAAGATTAGCCTTTTCTCATGCAAGTCAACATTGTAATAGCTGAAGAATTAATTTAAATTAATTCTTCTTGTACATTTAGGGTTGTAGAGGGGCATGGGACTAGTATAAAAAGGGGTCAAGGCAAGTGCAAAATGCTCCATCACTCATCCAATATTGTTCCATTCTCTCATTTTCCATCTTTCAATTTTTTTTTAGTGACAGTCTTTGTAAAAGCACCATTTGGATTGAGTAGTTTCAAAGAACATAAACTTCATTAGCTATTTTTCTCTTTTCTTCTCACTTCATTTTAAGTTAAATTAGAGTTTTTGTGCCTAATATTATAATTTTGTCTAATTGATTATCCAAATTTTGGCAAAGGGAGTGAAATATATGACCAATCGAAAGCATGGCTAGGCCAAATTTGATGGTATTTTTGCCAACTATGGCTGGCTGAACTACACAAAATACGATTAAGGTAGATCCCTTCTTAATAATATTTTTTACTAATTTTTTTGGGTTTATTTTTGTATCTTATATTGCATAATTCTGAGTTTATATTTGATCCTAACCTATTTATGGTAAGATTACTATTGTTTATTCATGTTAATTGCAATAATTTAATTTGTCATCTCAATTATACATTAGACCTGTAGGCTAATAGGATATTGTGCAATTGTGCTTTAAATTATAATTGTTAAAGTTGAATAATTTATGCTAGAAATTAGATGAGTTATGTCTGAAATGAATAATTCTTGCTAACTGCTACATAAATTATATCATTTGATAATTATAATTTATCTTTTTAATTCATGGCCTAATGCTTGTAGCTTAGGTTGAGAAAGAAACTAATTGATCCTCTATTTGAGTTAGTAATTTAATATTTGTATCATGGGTGATTCCAAGATCCTAGATCTCTCTTTAATTGATTTCTCTATTTCTTTGGTCTCATTTGCTTTTGTTTTGTTTCATTAATTTATATTGATAATTGAACTCCTCTTTTGGATTATTCTTTTTAATTGGAAAAGCTAAATTTAAAGTTGTTGTTATTCCTCGTAGGATGGAGACCCTATACTCACTAGTCTACAATTGATCTCGTGTTCTTGCAAGTAAAAAGGGTTTTTAAAACTAAACACAAAATCCGCATCAAGTTTTTGGCACCATTGTTAGGGAGTGATGAGTGATTTTTAATTTTCTTTTCATTTTATTGTTTTCATTTATTTGTTTATTTTTGTTTCTTCCCCCTTTTCTTCTTAAACCCCATCCTGTATTTTTTATTGTTATTGTTCGCTATTTTTATTCGTTTTATTTTGTTCCCCATTTCCTCCTACGTTAACTATTTTATTTCTTTTCCCCCATTCCCTTCTAATCTACCTATTTTATTTTTATGATTTTGTTTATTTTATTTATTCCAGTTATTTTCGTGTGGTTTTGTTTAATCCCTCCACCCTTTTATTTCTTTTATTCTCTTTTATTCTCTTTTATTTCATTTTTCATTTTTTTCCTCAGAACTTTCTTTTATTGTCTTTTGTTTTTTTATTTTATCTCTTTTCTTCTTATTTCGTTTAATGGTGATTGTGGTAGTGATTTCATGTTATTCTCTTGATTGTTTGTGGGTAAGAGCTAAGAAATGTGCATCTAAGAAAATCTACTTGAAGAACAAACCCGCCTAAGCAACTTAAGGAGTATTTCACTCTCTCCACTTATGATTCACCTACGACTACCCGAATGCCCATTGCTACATGGCTATTGGAGATTAATCATTCCCTCATCTGAGTGTTCCATCTGTTTATAGGTTAGAGTCCCAAAATCCTTTCAAACATGTTTATGGATTTTTAGATATATGTTCTAATGTCTTCTTAAATAATGTCTCTACTGATGCTCTTCATATGCATCTATTTTTCTTTCTCTTTGAAAGATAAAGCTAAAGCTTGGTTGGATACTAAGACAAATATCACTACTTGGGATCAAATGCAAAAGAAATTCTTAAAAAAAATTTCTCTACTGGTAAATTGACTACTTTAAGACTTGCTATAACCTCTTTCTTATAAAATAAAAATAAACGACTGCATGAAAATTAGGAAAAGTTTAAAGATTTATTGTAAAGTTATCGTCACCATGAGGTCCCTGTGTGCCAATTCGTCAATAGCTTTTATTCTAGATTAGATGAGCACAAGAGGCAGATGGTTGATCATTTTATAATGGTAGTTTCTTGGATAAGACTCCTAAAGAAGCTTGGGGATTGACTAAATATTTGAGTGAAAATTCACACTTGCTTGCTATTTCGTCACATTCTAATTTGCCTAGGCAATTGGGAAGTAAAGAGGGGATTTACGAGGTTTACATTCAAGTGACCTTTCTAGTAAAGTTAATACTTTAACCCAAAAATTTGATCAATTGTTACGCATAGACAAAGTATCTAATGCCCCTTGTATGCAAGATGCATGTGATTTATGCTAGTCCCATGCATGCTTTTCCTGATTGTTCTTGTATTGGTAAGTCGGACTGTGTGACTAAAAAAGTAAATGCTATCCAAGGACTTCCTCCATCCAATAATCTTTATTCTAATAATTATAATCATGGTTGGAGGAATGATCATAACGTTTCATTAAGAATCCTCAAGCTCAGTCTTACAGACCTACCTCCTAATTTTTAAAATCAGAGACATGCTCGTCCTACTTCTTATCAAGCTGCATTTCAGAGCTCTAACATAGATAAGATAAATTTATGCTTTTTAGTGCCTTGACCTCTATTCTGCAAAATGCTGATTCTAAGATCCAAGGAATTGAGTCTAAAATGCATATTGTTAACTCTCACTCACAAGTTATAGCTAAATGAGAAACCCAACTTGGGTAACTAGCCATAACTGTAGGTAAAAGAGAAGAAGGAAAACTTTCAAGTCATCTATATAAAACCCTAAAGGCCAACAATTGAATGCTATAATGGTTCTTAGGAGTGGTAAATAAGTAGAGAATAAAGTGAACATAAAGGAATTAGATGAAGAGGAAAAACTTAAGATCATTAAGAGTGACCCCAAGATTAAGGAAGAGAATGACTTATCCTGTTCCCCTGTTTTATCTAACCCCACTATTACATATACGTCTAGAGGTTTCTTACCCTTAAACTTTGGATACAACATTCCATTCTGAGAAAGATAAGAAAAGATATGACATTCTAGAGTCCTTTAAACATGTTAAGGTCAATCATTCCCTTTTGGAAGCAATTTTACAGATTACTGCTTATGCTAAGTTCCTTAAAGACATGCACTTTTAAAATAAAATCTAAAGCTGACAAGTTAAAAAGTTCTTCTAAGTGGACAAGTGAGCTGTATTTTAAAATTTAATACTCCATCTAACTTCAAAGATCCTGGTGTTCCTACCATTTTATGTTATATTGGCAATCACAAAATTAAGGGGCACTTTTGAATTTGGGTTCTAGTGTTAATTTGATACCATATTTTTGTTTACTTAGAATTAGAATTGGGTGAATTGAAACCTTCTAATTGTACCAATTAGCTTCTTGATAGACCGGTAAGGCCTCCTAGGGGGTGGATAGATGATGTCTAGGTTCAAATTGATAAAGGATCCTTTCCTATTGATTTTGTTATGTTAGACATGGACTCTAGTCATGCTTCTAAGTAAATCTCTCTTATTTTAGGATGTCCTTTCTTAGCTATAGCTAATGCCACCATTAACTATAGGTTAGGGGTGATGGATGTCTCAGTCATAAACATAAGTATTAGGCTTAACATTTTTAAAGTTTCTTCTCAACATATGTTTAAAGATGAATATGAATGCTTCTTTATTAATGTGATTGAAGAAATGATTGAAGAAGCTTTACTTGCTATTCTAACCATTGATCCCTTTGGAACCTGTCTTTCCCATAGGGACTTGAGATCGTCTGACTTAGGAAGTACAGTAGATAAGATGGATTCTACTCTTGACTCCGCTCCTCATCTTGAGTCTTCCTCTTGTGTCCACTTATGAGCATGTCCCACCTTTGGTAAGTCCTCCTATGTCATCTTCTATTGTGTCCTCACCTAAACTTAAGTCAAAATCTCTCCCTAATTCACTTAAGTATGTGTATCTAGGCCTTAAGGAGACTTTACCTATTATTATATCTTCCCTTTTATCTTGTTATCAAGAGAAAGAGTTGATTCATATCTTATTTAAGCATAAGGGTGCTATGAGGTGGTTGGTTAATGATTTACAAGGGATTAGTCCAACTATTTTCATGCACAGAATCTATTGAGAGGACAATGCCAAACCTATTAGGAAAATAAAGTGTATGTTAAACCCCTTATATGAAAGAAGTTGTCTAGAAAAAGATAATAAAGCTTTTAGATGTAGGCATTATTTATCCAATTTTTGGTAGTTAATGGGTCAGTTCGGTTCAAGTCATCTCTAAGAAATCTAGAATAACGTGGTAAAGAATAATGATGGTGAATTAATCCTTACTAAACAGACCATGCAATGAAAGGTGTGTATTGATTACAGAGAATCAAATTCTGTCATTAGAAATGACCATTTTTTTCCTATTCTTCATTGATAAAAGTTCGAAAAATTAGTCGGACAAAGTTCCTATTATTTTTTAGATAAGTATTCTAGCTACAACCAAATGCCTATCTGTCCTAATTAAGGACCAGAGAAAACTAGCTTTATATGCCCATTAGATATATTCGTCTATCGAATGGTGCCTTTCGGGTTGTTTAATGCACTTTTCACATTTTAAAGATGCATGATGACTATAGCTTGTGATTATATTGATAATTTCATGGAAGTGTTTATAAATGATTTCTCTATTTTTGGCTCTTCTTTTGATGTGTGTCTTGCTAATTTGTCCACTGCTTTGAAAAGATGTGACAAAGTGACTCTTGTCTTAAGTTGGGAAAAAGTGTTATTTTATGGTTTAAGAAGGGATTGCATTGGGTCATAAATGTATAAGAAGGGAATTGAGATGCATAAAGGCAATGTTAATTGGATTTCTAATCTTCCTATTCTTACTTTTATGAAGCAAGTCAGATCTTTCATTTGCTATGCTAGTTTCTATAGGAGATTTATCAAGGATTAGTAAAGTGGTCTGTTTGCTGACTGATCTCCTTACTAAAGATGCTCCTTTTATCTTGTGTTTGATGAGACTTGTGTGAAAGCTTTCGAAAAGCTTCAATCTTTGTTGGTGTCAGCCCCTATTGTGCAGCCCCTGATTTTTCTCTTCCGTTTGAGATTATGTGTGATGCATTTAATTTTGCTATTGGGACTGTTTTGGTCAAAGGGTGAATAGACTACCTCATGTCATCTAGTATGCTCGCAGAACTCAAACTGATGCTCAAACAAATTATTCAACTACTGAAAAAAAGTTGCTAGCTGTAGTATTTGCGCTTGATCAACTCTGTCTGTATGTTTTATGTTGAAAAGTGATTGTGTTTATTGACCACATTGCATTGAAACATTTGTTGGCCAAGAATGACACCAGACCTAGACTCATTAGGTGGATTTTTTGCTCCAAGAATTTGACTTTGAGATAAAAGACAAGAAAGGTTCTAAAAATTCAATTCTAACCCATTTCTCTAGAATCTTTATTGAGTGCATTGACGACTTGGATTTTATGACCATTTTCCTAATAAGCAACTGTTTGCAATGCCACATGCCCTTCTCCCTTGGTTTGCTCGCATTGTTGATTGCCTTGCCATTGGAAAGATTCTTCCTTATTAGTTTAAATAAGAGAAAGATAGGTTCTTCTCACAAGTAAGGCATTACTATTAAGAAGACCCTTATCTTTTCAAACATTGTCCTAACCAAGTGGTTCGTAGGTGTGTCTTTGAAAGTGAAATTCATAATATTCAGGTGCTTTGTCACTCTTATACTTGTGGGAGTCGCTTTGGAGGTCGTAGGACAACTACTAAGGTCCTACAAAGTGGGTTTTATCAACTCGCTCTATTTTGTGATGCGCATCGCTTCTATCTTGCTTGTGAGCATTATCAATGTACAACTACCATGTCCAGTTCTAGTATGATGCCCCTTCACCCTATTCTGATTGCTGAGATATTTGGTGTATGGGGCATCAATTTTATGGGTCCCTTTCCTTCATATTTTGGTGTTCTTTGCGTACAAGTTGCTGATGTGTTAAAATAGGTGGAAGCTGTGGGTACTAAGCCCAATGACCATTCAAGGTTGTGGTCAGTCTTGTAAAAGGGTGCATATTTTGTCAATAATGGGACCCCCAGGGCTCTTATTAGTGATGGAGATAGCCACTTTTGCCACAAGTCTTTTGAGGCTTTTCTTAAACAAATATTATGTGATTCATAGAGTGGCTAGCCGTTATCATTCTCAGACTAATGGTCAAGTTAAGGTGTCTAATTGTGAGATCAAGTCTATACTTGAAAAAACTATTTGACCTAATAGAAAAGACTGGTCTTGTGGATTAAATGATGCTCTTTAGGCCTATCATACTGCGTATAAGACTCCTATAGGGATGTTTCCTGACCAGCTTCTTTTCAATAAGGCTTGCCGCTTGCCAGTTAAGTTAGAACACTGTACTTTTGGCTATTAAAGCTTTTAATTTTGATTTGAAACAAGTAGGTTCTAACCGTAGGCTTCAATTAAATGAGTTAGATGAATTACATAATAAAGCCTATGAGAATTGTAAGATTTATAAAGCCCAAACTAAATCTTTTCATGATAAAATGATTTCTCATAAATCTTTTGAAGCTAATTAGAAGAGTTGGCTTTTAATTCTAGCTTAATTTATTTCCTGGCAAGTTAAGATCTAGATGGATTGGGTTCCTATTGTTGTACAACAAGTGTTTCCCTCTGGGGCAGTCTAGGTTTTGGATCCTAAAGATGGTTGAGTTCTTACTATCAATGGTCACAGTTTGAAACTTATTGTAACTAATGAGATTGAACCTGGTTTGATTGAGTCCATCAATCTAGTAGACCTAATGTAGTATTATTAGTGAACGAGACCTTATCTGGATGAACACATAAAATTTAGCATTTGTTGAGAGGCAACCTAATCTTTTTAGGTGAGTTTGAGTCTTTTGGTTTTGTTTTCTTGTTATATAAGATGTGCTTGTGGTTAGAGTGTGATGCTTCACTTGGTTTTTGGCTATTATGGTTAGTGGTGGTTTTGAAGGTACTTTCAAAATTGGATTATTGGGCTTCTGTGCAAATGCTCTCCTTATGCTGTTAGGTTGTATTGCTCCTATCTCTATTTCTCTCTTTATTATTGTCTTTTACATTAAAAACAATTTAAGGTTTAGGTTTGAGGGGAAGGCAAAATGAAAATTTTGAGGAAAAAAATCTTTGGGTGAATTTGATTTCAGGAAGAGCTTCGGTGGTTCTACTCTTATTATGTGGATTTGATTCATGTGACCCATGCCCAATGGTGATTATCTCCAGTTTTAACTAGTTGAGGGTCAAAATGTTTTTGTTGTGCTAATGCTACTACGAAACCGATTTTGAGTTTGAGATATAAGCCGATTTTCAATTTCATTATGAGTATTTAATAAGTATTGAGTTCCCTATTGACTTTCAATCGATAAATAAAATAAATTAAATTAATTAGGTTCTAATTTGGTATAAATGTTTAGATTCTATCTCCATTCATATCTTTAATAGCTTGAATATGCACTGAGTCCTTCTCTAAGTGCTATCTTTATTCATATCTTTATCCACTCAAGAAAACGCATGAAATCAAGTAACTTTTGAAAAAGTTTAAAAAGAAATCAAAAGAAAAAAGACTAATAAATTAATTTGACATTGGGGATATAATTTTTAAAGATGTTGTTGTGATTTTTGTTATGTGAGGTGAAGTTTTGTATTTAGCGTTTACTACATGGTTTCTTCGGGTGCTTAATTTGCTTGAGGCTTAGCCTATTGACTTAGTGGAATTGGAAATGTTTGATAATGAGTTATTGGTTGGTAGTGAATTGGTTTATATGATTTTGAGTGGATGGGTGCAGTTAGATCATTTAATTTTCTTTCCTAGGTCTTATTTCACTTAATGGGTTGAATAAATGCATGCAATATTGTTAGTCATTGTTCAAGTACCAGCAAAGTTTTGGTGTGAGAAGTTGATAACTCATATTTTATGTGAGATTTTTCCTCCATATAACCACTTTTAAGTCTTCAAAATATAATTTTTTATAAGTAAATGATGCATATCTTATATGATTTTCAGGTATGGAAGAATATTCAAATTTGGGTGTAGAATTAAGTAATTTTTCAAGATCTTTATCAAGAGTCATATCATAAATCAAAGCATGAAAGCCTGCTAACCTAGCTATGTGGGTCCTGTCTGGTGTGGCTTTAATTGCCCTAGTAGCAAAATGGGGGAGAAAAAAGAAAGCTCCAACTTGTGTAACTCTTTACACTTCCTAACATGTTAGGCTTGTTCTTTTGCCTAGCCCTCTCCCCAGACTAGCCTTCCCACCCTAGCTCCCTTTCTCTTCCCTCACTTGCACATTAGCCCCATTTGAAGTCAAGCCTAGTTTCCGAACCAAGTATGCTCCAGCAAGCAGCCCTCAACTACTCCTTCTCTGTTCTCATCCTCATGCTTGGGCTTGTTATTTCTCCAAGCTGTGGGCCAGCACATCCTCTGCACTAGCGCCACTCTCTCTCTCCTAAGCCAGCTGGAAATGGGGATGTTTTGTTCGCCATCTCCCGTGGCCTAACACCCAACCCACATCCAACCGCTTGGGCCTGCTCTATTCCAACCCTCATCACACCAGCAGCTAACTGTTTGTGAGTTAAAAAAAGCTAAATTAAGCTAATTACTCAAGATTAACTTTTAGCTAAAGACTAGCCTTTCCGCATGCGAGTCAACATTGTAACTGCTGAAAAATTAATTTAAATTAATGTTTCTTATAAGTTTAAGGATATAAAAGGGGTGTGGAACTAGTATGGAAAGGGGTTAAGGCTAGTGCAAAATGATCCTTCACTTATCCAAGCATTCTTCTTGTCTCTCATTTTCCATCTTTCAATTTTTTTAGAGAGAGTTCTTTGTAAAACAATCATTTGGGTTGAGGAGTTTCAAAGAAAATTAGTTTCATTAGCTATGTTTCTTTTTCCTTCTCACCTCATTTGTGAGTCAAATTAAAGTGTTTGTGCTTAATTTTATAATTCTGTGTAACTGAGTGTCCAAGTTTGGGCATAACAAGTGAAATGTACCACTAATTGAGAGCATCGATTGACCAATTACAATTAGACTTGGCAAATGGTTCATTCAGTTCCGGTACAGATCGAGTTAAGTTTGGGTTGGCTCATGTTTTGGGTCGGGTTGGTTTTGGTCAGGTGAACTTTGATTTGAGTTGACTTCAGATCAACTGATTTTTTATTCAATGTGCTTGTCATGCAAAAATAAGCAACTTTATAGAAATTTTCGGGTCGGATATGGTTTGATTTGGGTCAATTTGAATTTCGGGTCTACTTTTAGATGTCGGGTCATGGATGGATTTGGGTTGTTCAGTTCGGGTTTCGGGTCTCGAGTCAGTTTTGTCAGGTCTAATTACAATGTTTTGCTAAGCTAGCTAGACTACTCATCTAAGACTAAGATGGATCCTTGATTACGGGTTATTTTTGTCTCTTGTATTGCACAATTTTGAATTTATATTTGATCCTAACCTATTTATGTATATTATTACTGTTGTTTATTCATATTGATCTCCATAGTTTAATTTTCCATGTTGGTGATATATTAGACCTTGTAAGCTAATCTGATTTTGTGCAATTATGCTTTAAAATATAACTATTAAAGTTGAATGATTTATGCTAGAAATTAGATGACTTATGTCTAAAATGAATAATTCATGCTAACTACTAGATAAATTATATCATTTGATAATTATAATTCATTTTCTTAATTCATGGCCTACTGCTCATAGCATTTGTTGAACAAGAAACTAACTAAACTCTCATTTGACTTAGTGATTCAATATTTGCGTCATTAGTGACATTTGAAGTCCTTGATCTTTCTCTAACTTGATTTCTCTCTATTTTCTTGACTCATTTACTTTTCTTCTATTTTGTAATTTATGTTGATAATTGAACTACTCCCTTGAATTATTCTTTTTTAATTGAAAAAGCTAAGTTTAAATTGATATTATTCCTAGTGGGATCAACACCCTATACTCACCAGTCTACTCTTGATCGTACGCACTTGTAAGTAAAAAGGGTCTTTGAAACTAAGCACAAAATCCGTATCATGTAAGAATTTCTTTCTCAATCATATGATAGTTGCATTCTATTTTATTAAACCTTCTATTACAATATTTATAGAGCTTTTATCCTTTAAATTTGAATATTGCACTCTAGTGTTCATTTCTAGCAACGATCTCTAATATCAAAAGATCTTCTTCTTAGGCAAGTTAAGAACATGAAGATCTTTGCATATGTTTTTGAAGTTTTGGGGAAATTTTGAATCACTGCGGGTCTAAGTCCAATTTACTTCTTTCTTAAGTTTTTGTTGTAATAAGTTTCTCAACTTCGCTGAATTTTTAATGAAATTTGAAGCATAGGTAAGACAACTAAGAAACCTTTCTAGTTGCTTTATATTTTTAATTTTTTAAGAAAATTTTATATATTTTTTTCTAAAATATACTTTTACAGAATAATTTGTGCAACCTTTATTTCAAGTCCGAAGATTCTAATTCTTCTGCAGTGTAAATTCACTTATTCTTGCAAAGTATAATGACCTGATCAATGCATCTTTAAATGGCAGCTAGAACATCATCTTTGCATTATTCTATAGCCTCATAAATGATAAGGATATCATCGATGTAAATTGGGCAAAAGTAATTGAGATATTTGAAGAAGTTATTCATTCTTCTATGTAATATTTGAGGAGCATTTTTGAGACCATATGACATCAATACCCACTCATAGTGTCCTTAACGAGTGCTGAAAAGGGTTAAAGGAATTCTCTCTTCTTCATTTTTATCTATCACTCACTACTGCAGTCCATTTTTGAGAATCAAGAGGGTCTTTAAATAAAAAAAATTATTTTGTTAGGAATATAATAGCTATTTGAAGATGGTTTTATCATTATGTTTTTTTTTTAATAATTGATTACTATTCTGACTTTTCTCCTTTTTTCTTCATTATGATTTATCATCATGAATGAAGGACTGGTGTTAAGACTCTTATTATTCCAAAATATTTCTATATCCAAAAGCTTTTTTTTGTTTATCAGATTCTTGGATATCCTGCTATGTATAAACCATTTGTTTAACTCGAGTAATAGCTTCGAGATTTAACAAAATAATTTTAGCAAATATTTTATTTTTGTCCCAACATTTTACTAGCTCATCAAAGTAGAGTTTCTTCTATTATTCTTCTTGTTGTTCAGTGATCTACTCCTAAATGGATAACTAAAACAATGAGATTTTTAGAGGTACTTCACATTTTACAAGGATTACCTTCTCGTACTAGCTGTGTATAAATTCAATCTTTTGGTGAGTACATGTCTTCCTTTACTTATCTGTGGGAAGGGAGTTACCATTTATGGTGAATACTATTTGACATATAGTGTGTGTACATGGAGAATATAGCCTTTAAAAATTATTACCAACAATCCTATCATAGGATGGTTGATCAATAGCTTATAGAACTGGTGTAATATATTGAACTCATCTTATCTTAATAGATAATCCTTCTTTGGCTTCATTATGGATCATTATACTATTATCTGCTAGTCTCACTTGTAAAAGATTTTGGGATTTTTCTGTGAGAATTTGTAAATAGAGATTTTCCTAAAGCATACAGAACAATTACTATTTATGTAAGAACATAATTCATATTTGTTATATCCCTCAAAGCAACTGTTGTTACTAATTCATCCACATAAATCGGCTAACTAATGATTCTAGTTTTACACCAATGATTTTTCGTTCCAGACTCATACTTCGATCTATACCACACCATGCATGCTCATTCTATTGATTTCATTAGCCATGCTAATTGTCTCATCTTCCTTAACTTCTTCTTTTATTAACGTAGATCATTCTCCCTATTCTGATCTTGCATTCAAACTGCTTAATAATTAAGGTTTAATGGCAATTTTTCCGTTCTCATCGATTTTGTTATATTTTCTTTTTAATTTTTGAAGGGTTGGTAAAATTAGTAATCCAAGACCTATTAATTTTATCTCACATAGGTTGGATTTTATCCGTTAGATCTTCTACATAGGAGTAAGGTTTTCAAGCTTTTCTGCATCGATCCTTGTTACTTTAGTCTTTTGGATCTATAGTGACATTTAATTTGTGGATTATTTTCCAAGATATCTTTAGAGCATAGCCTCCTCTCCACATATCTATTCCCACTATTTTTATCTTAAGGGACAAGAAATTCTTGGCGAATTCATCTTTTAAGCTCATATGATATCCAGGTTGACAACTAAATCATAGTGAACTATTACACAAGTTGGTCTTGATCCTTATGATGATCTGATCATTAAATTTGGTACACAAACATAACAGAGAAAAACACAAAGATTGGTGTCGTTTTTCATAATAATATAATGGTGTAAGTTGAAGTTGAGCACTTCCAATATAGATTTACCTATATTTTTTATTTTTGTTGTGCATAAGGCTATTTTACTAATTTACGAGATTTACATCACTGACATCAAATGCATAGTCTTTTATCTCTGAATCTTTTTTCATCATTTTGCATATGCACTTACTCTTTAACTGAAAGGTGAATATTTTATAGATTATATCTTTTTGTATTATAGGAAGGACCTTATCTCATTTTACCTTTTTATTTTCAGTATCTATTGTGAACTCTCATCCCTGAAAGTCTCGAAGACTAATTAAGTTACTTCATCATATGGCTAGTTTCTTCATAATCACTTTCTTCATATTCATTTTTCACGACTATTTTAATAATGCCTTCATTTTTTTAATGCCAACCCTAGTGCTTATTCCTTGCTTACCTCAAAATAGTCTAGGCTTCTAATACACTTCTTGTTCTTCCTATTTCTATATTGATTTACATAATGCCCTACTACATGCGTACCCAGCATTTACAATTATTTTCCCATACAGGGCAATAAGTGGTCTTTTAAAAAAATCTTCGCTTTTTAGGATTTGGGTGGTTGTACTAATTTCTTTTTTTCGCCTTCTTTGCCTATTAAAGCTCTACTTCTTAGAAATTGTTTGTTTATTTTATTTTGTTTTTGGATATCAAGACATTGGTCATTAACCCATTTGCGTAAATAAGAAATTCTTATATCAAGGGTATCAACGACATTTCATTTTAAGTCATATTATGTATTTTTGTTAATTATGCAATCGATGGGATAGGGTAGTTTGTCATAAAAGAAGCTAAAGTTGGTTTCGTTGTGCCTAATTTTCTTAATAACATGCATTGAATTTAGCAATATAACTTTCTAGATACCTCATGTCGTTGAGCTCTATATTATGAAGCTTTTGTTGCGATTGTCTAGCATTTTCTTCAGAATTAAGTTTATCTTAGATATATTCAATTTTTATTCCCCTACATAATTTTTGAACATCGTAGCTAGTGTCTCCATCAGGCTCAATACATTGTTACATTTCTCATCTAATGAGTCGTACTAGTCAACTATAGTGCTAGGAAAGCTATGTTTGATAAAAGTTCTGATATTTCCAACAGTTTTGTAGTATTTAAATTCAGAACATTGTTCATGCCCCTCTTCCAATGTTCAAACAATTCTTCTATATTGTGAGCTCTATCAATTGCTTAGAATACAGCACATTTTGATAATTAGGTTAGGGCTAATTTCTCCAAACGATGTGATTTCTATGGGATGAACTTAAATGAAAAGTTGGTCATTTTTCATGCTGAAACATATTTAGGTCTCATGAAATGAATGTTTCTTCTAAATGTTCGTTTCAATCTAAGAATTTGCATTGTTGACTAAATTGGATTCAAACAGGTCTATATTGGGATCTTCACCAAATTTATTGATCTCACTTTTGACAACAATTTTTGCATACTTTTTAATGGTTTTCTCCTGATATCTTCTAAAGGGATAGCATCCAAATCTTCCAGTTTAATTGGGTTTATTTGTTGATACATTTCTTCTCTTAATTGGACATTATTAGTTTCTTCATTATCATCACTTAATTTACGTTGTTTATATGGTACACATAACCTTTTTCAACTTCTTTGGATTTTGCTCTTTATCAAACACTATTTGTAGATCTTCTAAATTGTATTATCTATCTTGCAACCTTGTTCATGAATGAAAGATGGATTAACGACAATTGTTTCTTCACCTTCTTAACTTCAACCTTAATCTTTACCAATTGTAATTTCAGTTCCAATACTACATCAATGAAATAATCCAATTGATGTGCCATTGAAGTGAATCTTTGTGGGGTGTGCACAATGTGCGAATGATAGGACAAGTAGATGATAATTTAAGTATTAAATACAATTAATTAACTTAATTAATTATTAATTAACTTTTAATTAATTTAGGCTCCGTTTAGACCTTGAAAAATTTGGTGGAAAGGAAAAGTTTGAGAAAGTTACTTTTTTTTTTTTGTGTTTGATTTAGAGAAAATCACAAAGAGAAAGAAAATATTGAGGAAAGTTAGGTGGAAAAATTGTTAGAGACAAGTGATAAAATTTCTTTATAAAATTGTGAGGAAAGTTTAAGGAAAATTTTCAACCTCCTCCAACCTCGCATTGCTTAGATGACATCAATATAATTCAAGTAATTTATCAACATTTAAATTTCTCATCCAAATTCTTGTATTTTTTCCTCGATCCAAACAAGAGAAAAAACCTCATTTTCTCCGTATTTTTTTTTTCACATTTTTTTCCTTCAACTTCTCCTTCAATTCTATCAAATTTTCTAAGGACTAGACAGAGCCTTAATCATTCTTTATCATGTAGCTATGATGTCAATTAAATTACGCATTCTCATAATGCTAAAAAAATATCATCATGTGTGCAAATTGTAAATTTTCGAAAGTAAGCTTTTAAGAATTGGGGAAAAATATAAAAATATGAAAAGTCATGGATACTTCATATGCATGAACTAGAATAGTGGAATTGGACTTAGAAAATATTAGGAAAAACTTTGAGGGTCTTTTCTGTTAATTACTACATAATTCAAGGTACTTTATAATTGATTTTCAAAAGAGATGTCCTTCTATAATTTCACAATAAGTTGGGATCCTTTGAGTAATTTATTATAATTTTAACATTGTTCTTCAATTTTGCCCTTGTATTTCATGTGCTTGTTTGCACGCTTGTTTTCATCCTTTGCATTGCTTGGTATGGTGTTAATCTTATTTGAAGTTCATGCTCTTTAATTGATTTTCCCTCTGCTTTCTTTCTCTCAATCTCTCAATTCCGCTTTTAAGATGAAATTTGTTACTTTCTTTTGTCCACTTCTCTAGCTATGGATTTCAAACCCATTCATCAAAGATGAGTTTTTTTTAATGCAATTCCGGGTTAGTTTTTAACTTAGCGAAGTAGTGGTAGCAATAAAGTGCACACGAGCCAAAAATTCATCCCCTTGCTCCAACAATGGAGTTGTAACTAACGGTGGGAAAACAATTTACAATTGAAAAAAAGAACCAGTAAATAGAAAATCTAAATTAAAAAATCGATTAACTGGTTCAAATTTTCTAAAAATATTTAGTTCGATTAACTAAATTGAAAATATTCATTGGCTTCGGTTTCAGTTTTGGTTTTAGCTCAGCAATTTGAAATTCAATTAACTGCATGGTTAACCAAAACTAAAACTTCAATTTTTTTAATGAAACACTAAATTATATATTAGTCAAATGTCGATTTTAGAATAATAAAAAGATAAGACTTAGCATACAATATTATAGAAATTAATATTTAGGGTCTTAAATAGTTAAATTAAATAAAAAAGGGGTGAAAATTGAAAATTTACATTTTATATTGATGGCTAATCGATAACTAAACCAAAAGGTCGATTAACCAAATTGAAAAACCATTTAACTAGATTTTTTGGCTTGGTTATGGTTAGCATTTTTGCAAAACTAAATAAAGGTTAACCAAAAACTAATTAACTAAAAATTTGGGTTCAGCTTTCGGTTCACAATTTTTGCAAACCGAATTTTCAATTAACCGATTTTCGCTAACCATTTTTGAGCATCCTTAACTCCAACTCTTAAAATGGAATTTGACTACGGATATGTGTGCGGTAGAGTCA